>LOEQ01004070.1:107025-132323 GCA_001685075.1 Bramus lutescens
AAATTTTTAATAAATAAATAAAAAACGAACAGCCTTCAATAGGGAAATTTTAGGATTTTTTATAAGAAAAAAATGATAAGTAGAAAACCATAGTTATCAAAAAGAAACACTGATGTATCTAGAAGCCTGGAGATTGTTGCAAATGTTTTCATCTATTTGCAGAATTAAAAATTCTTCTTCATGAATAGGCCAGAATTA
This sequence comes from Bramus lutescens, assembly GCA_001685075.1. Classification (NCBI taxonomy): domain Eukaryota; kingdom Metazoa; phylum Chordata; class Mammalia; order Rodentia; family Cricetidae; genus Bramus; species Bramus lutescens. Next base: position 107,224 of record LOEQ01004070.1, read on the forward strand.
GTGATGGTAATATTTTATAAACATGTCTGGTCATAGTGAGAGTGCTCTTATGCCATCCACATGTTCCAAAAAGTAAATAGGCATAAGACTCTTTTTCCTTATCGTAATTGAATTTGATCATTTAAATTTCAGTCCTTTAAATTCTTGTGGCATTTTTTGTTATATATGGATAGTCAGCCAACCTGATAATTGTCCTTAGTGTTCAGTGCCCAGATAATGTTCAGCCTAATGTTGTTGCAAGTGGAATCATCAGGGGATTTTAAAGTAATTTATCCTCAACTTCACCCCTGCTGAGTCTGATGTGGCAATACTGAAGTGTGATGCGTACCTCTCCTTGAAAGTCACACTATGCTAGCCCAGGAATGTATGGCTACAGTGGCAAATGAAGTAGACATAATAAAGTTAAAACTTTCATGCAAATTGTAGGCATAGACAAGAGTGGAGCAAACAAGTTTAAAAAAAGGGGAAATCTTGCCATAGAAATGAAATACATACAATTTTTTTAGAATGGCAGTTTATTTCTCAGAATAATCTCCAGGATGGACACACAAGTAATATTTTATTTACAGCAAGGTTCCTCAGACTACTACAGGTTATCAGCAGAACAAAAATGATTTTATAATCCAGTACCTTAAAAATAGGTTTACCACCATTTAACATAATTTCATTGTATAAAATCTTTTTATTCCAATATTTGTTTGAGATTATAATGTAATTGAATCATTTTACCCTTCCATTTCCTCCTCCAATACTCCCCAATCCCTTCCTCCTTTCTCTCTTTCAAATTCATAATTTCATTTTTATTTATTAATAACATGTGTATGTCTCTGTATGTACGTGTCTGTGTGTATGTGTGATAGACAGAGAAAGAGAGAAAGTCTGTGTGTGTATACATATGTGTGTGTTCCTAAATATATAAATACAACTAAGACAGTCTGTTTAATGTTAGTTGCATGTATATGTTCTCTGAGTTGAGTTTTTTTGAAAAGCCCTGGGGAAAACTAATTCTCTTGCTGTAAGCAATACTTAATTTACTGTAGTTCTTTCTGAAGGATGAGGCCCTGTGAGCTGTTGCTGTCCATGTTGGTAGGTATAAATCATGTTCTTAAAGATAATCCCTCTTTTGTGATTTCATATCAAATTTTAGTTTACTCAGTGACTAAGCTTATTTTCTATGAAAACTACCTACAACAAATGCCAAAAATTTCTTACTCTGTTTTATACTATGCTTTATTCAATATTTTAGACAATCTATATGAACTATTCTATTTTGATTTTGTTGCTCATGTGAGCATTAATTACTAGTAAGCACAGAATAAAATGGTATTTTCTAAGAAAAAAAACATTTTAACAGCTAGATCTGAACATATTGAAATATAAACAAAGGAATGAAACTGGTTATGAGACAGCATCACACCAATATTTTTCATGTTATTTTCATCAATAGGGAAAGAATCTATACACACATATGTTAAACTAATTAATTTAACTTTATGTATATTATTTGCTTTATTCTGTTTCATGAAACAGATGTCTATTATGTAACCCTAGTTAAACTAAGACTTTCAGTTCACCTTCCTCATCAATATGAGGAGCTGAGATTACAGACATCTTCTCCACATTCAGCTTTTCCATGGAATTGAAAGGAAAAAGTTACTATCCATAGGACAGAAGACATGGGAGGAAGTGGAAATCAGTGGGACTGGAACACATGAGGTGAAATTGCCAAAGAACCCATTAAATATACTTAAAATAGGAAAAGAAAACTGGTCAGTAATATTATTGAGAAACTTGTGTCTATTTCTACAAATGTTTTGTCTTTATAATAATAGCAAAATGTCTACAGTTTGGTGCCTCATTATATACATTTTCAATGCCAATAGAATGTCAGGAAATGGGAGAAAATACCAAATAAAATTATGAGCTGAAGAGATAACTCAACAGTTACAATCACTCGCTGCTTTTTGCAGGTTAACAGTCATTATTCACAGACAGTGGCTCACAACTCTCCCACGAGGATCCAATGCTCTTAATCCCTATGTATTGACATGGTGTACCTATCATATATGTATGGTCATGATGTACCTATCATATACACTCAAGGAACAAACACTTTAAACAAAATAAAATATTTCTTTAAAGTTGTTTCAATAACATAAGCAATTCTTGAGGTATAAAATGGAATATAAAAGATCTAAACTGGAAGAGTTTGAAAATAAATCAAGGAAAATATAGTATGTGTAACAATTATCATTGCAGAATAATAAAAGCTTAAACTCAGTCAGGTAGGAAAATTACTGAAAAGTAAAATGCTTCTTTCTATTTTTCTCTCTTTCCTTTTTTCTTCATTGCTTCCTTTTTCTTTTTCTTTTCTTTTTTTATTTTGAAACAAGGAAGACAGGGAGTTTCTCTATATAGCCCTGGCTATCTGGGAATGTACGACATAGCCCAGGATAGCCTCAAACCCTTAGGTCAGTCTGCTTCTACCACCCCAGTGCTGGGACCAATGGCATGTGACACCATGCCAGGTGAGTAAACTCTTAATTTTGAAAATATTAGTTAACATATACAGGCAACCAGTGTAAATTCTACGAGATAAATTACTTGCCACATGAATTCTTACAAACACATGCACACATACACTCATGTTAAATAAAAAATAGTTACAATTTGTAAAGATGTAACAAATGTATTGATTATTTTAGGAAATCTATGATCATAATAAAATTACTTCATTAGAGTTCAAGGTAAATGAATTTACATTTGTACAGGGCCTTAGAAATCATATTACTATAAAGGTTTGTTTTAATTAACCTTAATATATCCTTTACTTTATTATGTTTGTAAATATTCTTTTTCATTATTTAATCAGGTACAGACCAAGTTTTTATGTACACAGCAAAGATGCAAGCACTGTTTAAGGGTACTCACTGAAAAAAATGTCATATCATGCTCTTTCATACCTTAGAAAGATCAGTTCTTGCATGAAATAATATGTTTTATTACTATTTATGGTTAAAATGAGGCTGGAAAAAATTTAACAAATCGCATGTATACCAAACTAAAGGACACACAAAAGATAAAATTTGGTAAATTTTCCAAATTTGTTTGAACTTCCTTATTACCATTGAAATAACCTGAATCAGCATTTGAATATAAAGATAAAATCATTCCTGCTAATTACAGTTAGCCTGTTGCAGCTCCTTCAAAATAATACGCATGGCAGGTGTTAAATTATCAGAATTGTGATAGCTCATTCATCTCATTAAGTAGTAAAAATACAAAAATTTTAGAGATGAAAAATACTTTTTACAGTCTAAGCTAACCGTAAATGTACCAAAATCCCTTATCTTTCACAAGTTTTAAAATTGCTAATAAATTTTAAAGATTTTGAAGACCATTATTAAATAACTGAATTTACTGAATACCATAAAAATATCAAAATGCAATTTCCCAAAATTACTTTTCTTTATGTGAAATGCTAAATGTAGTAGAGAAATCGCTTTGTAGCTTTTAATACAAGCTTTCGTAAAGCAAAACACTCTTTCTCCTGAATTAACAGTGTTTCTCATCTCTGCCACAGAATGGGCTTGAAGTCTGTCTTAATTCTCTGGCTGCAGTTTGTCGCTCCGTTTTCTGCCTATGCATGTCCCTCTTTAGGAAAGGTAGTGGAGAGTCTATAGAAGACTCATCTCTTCAAATGATCTTTGGAGGGAACAGCTGCTCCAGCAATCCAGACAGCTGTTTAAAGCGTTAACAATTGCCATCAAGCTGTGGTAATGAGACTTTACAGCAGTGTTCTAGAGAGTTGCCAGCTGCCTGGTGGGGTGTCACAATATTCCCACGTTTTGTAATAGCTCTTCATCATCAACCATTTTCTTACCATTTGATCTCATTTATAGGATGTTCTTTACTATGAATTCCTCTGAATGACAAGAGCTTTTCAAAAACTGACTCTGAGGATTATAAGGAAGAAGACTATTTTATGCTTGGCAAGGATTCCTCCCTGCTCCAAGATGAGGGTTCTAGTTATTATAATCAACACAACTTTTTTTTTTGAATGGAAAATGTTGAGTGGGAATTTTGATGTAACAGCAGTACACAGGTACCCATACACACAATGTCTTCGTTTGTTCAGTACACTCAGATACTAAAAACACAGCACTCCATAGCTTCCTTACCTTATAGCGCAGCAAATAAATCTTCTCCTTAATGCTGGATTAAAAGACCACAATTCTTAGCACAATTCCCTTATACATTCAAGTTGCAATTGAAATAATGTAGAACAAATTACAACCTTTATTTTTTTTTAAAAAAATAATACTCTCATTTCTAGTTTCAATTCAAAAATGTGGCCAAGGGAAGTAGCAACTCACATTTGATTGTCCTTTGCTTTGTCAATATGCCAGGTCTTATATCAGAGCCAAGGAAATTCCATGCCTTGTTCTATTTGAAGAGTGAACATAAATTATCACCCCATAGCATGGAATGCCAAGGTAAAAAGAACAAGACAGTATTCTTGTGATCCAACAAATGCTCTCTGAAGCTGCCATAGTTATTTTCCTATAGTATCAAGTTTTTTATATTTCAAAGTGAAAGATTTTTTCCTCTACAGAGCATGATGTAATTAAACATTTGACAATTGTCAAGACATGTGGGTTCCCCTTAGCTTCTAAACATCTGTCTCTCACTCTTGCATAGTTTAGGAAAATGTACTCTCACTCACAAATACTGAACTTTGACACTGAGTCAAGTTTCAGCACACTACTCTAAGAGAAAACAAACAAAACAAAACAAAACAAAAATAAGAAAAAGTCCTGGACAGTGAAATTTGGAATAAAGGTTCTTGAGAAAAAATTCATTAGCAGTGTAGGAAGAAAATTCCAACATAGTCCCTTACAGAAAATGTCTTTCTATCTATGGAAGATAAATAAGTAAAGTAAGTCCTAAGACAGAGACAGAGATAGATAGATAGATGGATAGATAGATAGATAGATAGATAGATAGATAGATAGAAAGAAAGATAGATGTTCTATATATAGTAATTACACATTTCCTCTACCAGTAAACAAAACTTATATTTTGTAGTTTTGAAATTTAATATTTGTTAAATATTATTCTAATAAGAAAATTATGAGTCTTATTTTTTGTTTTGTCTGCTAATGGATAAAACACTAGGTAGATATTGAACTCTGGATATTTATTACACGACAAACAAAAATATGTTATTCAATAGGGCAGAGGGGTTTAATTAGTGGCATAAGTTAATTAAAATATAATTTTAATATTTTCATACAATTAAAATCTTCCACAAATGAAAGAACACTCATTTATATGTATGGTAACAAAAATTTCAAAACATTTCAAGTTGAAATGATTTGGTCATATGCCTTATTTAAATCACTCGCAAGTCACAATTATCAAAGCTTATAGATAACATGAGATTGTTTCAGTATATGATTAGGCTTCTTACAAGTAATCACAAATTAATGAATTATGCTAGACATGTTATCAGAGAAGCATTTTAATCTGCATTTTATCAAGTGTCAGTAACTTCTAATTATTGGTGGAGATACATGGATTTTTATTCTTGATAATTTCATACATGAGTACAATGCATTTAGAGAATATCCAGTCTTCCCTCTCCCTCTACAAGGCATCCTGGACCACCTCCTCGATAGTCATGCCTTCTATTGCTATTTTCTGAGAAATACTCTTAATAACTCGTCAGCGCAATATTCAGAAATTTCTAAGTGTTGTAGGAGGATAAGAGGGCTTCATTCCAAGCACCCGGCTAGCTTAATCCCCAAAATAACCACACGGCAATTGTATTAATTAAACACTGCCTGGCCCATTAGTTCTAGCCTCTTATTGGCTAACTCTAAACATCTTGATTCAACCCAAGTCTAATAATCTGTATGCCACCACGAGCTCGTGGCTTACCGGGAAAGATTCAGCATGTCTGACCTGGCAGCTTCATGGCGGCTCTCTGTCTCTGCCTCCTTTCTCCCAGAATTCTGTTCTGTCCACCATGCCCATCTAAGGGCTGCCCTATCAAAAGGCCAAGGCAGTTTTCTTTATTCAACCAAAAAAAGGAATACATAGAAAGAAGACCCTCCAACACCATCTAAGAATTCCTTTGACTTTAAAAACAAACAAACAAATACTAATTCATGGCTGTCTTTCAACCCATTTTTTTTTTGCCATTACAACCTTCTAGTCACTGTTTTTGGTCCTAGTCATTCGTTGGAAAGGATCATCCTAGAAGCTAAATTGAGTGATGCATTAAAGGATGAATTTTTGCCTTTCCTAAGATTTTAAAAGTCAAACGGCTACACTTGGATAAAGAAGCTGTTAGAACTTTGTCTTTAGAATGGTGCATTTTCATTTTTTTCAGCTGATAGAAGGTTGTAACTATCACTTTCAAGTATATCGGTATTAAAGAGAACAGTGATTCATTTAATTCAATTTTCAGGGGAAGAAGCTGGAAATAAAATTATTTAAACTGGATGTGATTGTCAAGCACAAGAAAAATGACCTTTTAATACATCATAATGTATTTATATTTTTATCACATGTACAAATGTTTGAGCTATTTTAGATTTCTAAATAATAAATTTCTTAAGCATGAGAATTAAACACACTAGTACCAATGGCAATTAAAAATTCAGAATCAGACAAAATCTAAGTCATCTATTTGCAAATGATAAAGGAAAACATGTTTCTATGTACATGTATCATTTGAATAACACCTCCACACATTCCAAAAGTATGTATTGATCCCTTTAAATTTGCAGTCAAATCATTCTAATCAAGCTTATCATATCTAAGTATCTGTGTTGTGGTATGGCATCATATTTTTAATTATTTATTTATTTACTATCTATGCATGTGTGTATGTTGCCTGTCTAAGTTTATTGCATTATGTGGGTGCAGTGCATACATTGGAAATAAAATAACGTTGCATCTCATGGACCTAGAGTTACAGGCCCTTGGGAAACTCTGGATGTGGGTTCTAGGACCTGAACCCTGATCCTCTACGAAATAAGAACTGCTTTACCTCCAGAGTCATTTTGTTTTTATCACTATGTAATTAACATCTGCCTCAATTGCTATTCTATTGCTGTGAAGAAACACAATGAATAAGTCAACTTCTAGATGATAGCATTTAATTAGGGCTTTTCCTAGTTTCAGAGGATTCGTCCTTGTCTGTTATGGCTGGAAGCATGGCATCAGGCAAGCCAACTTGGACTGAAACAGACGGTAGCTCTTTCCCTCAGGCATCAGGCACCGGGGCTGTAACCCTGGGCTTAGTATGGGTTTTTGAAACCTCAAAACCCCAATCTCATGTCAGTACTTCCAGAAAACCAGGTCTCCTGCCCGTACACTTCTCCACTCTCCCAGATCACCCAGTCCCATTCCTCGTATTGTCCACAGCCCTACAACAGAAGACCAACCGCAGCTGGCTCTCCTCCAATCCATGCCTCCTGTGCATCGCACAGACCAGAGTCATGCCACGCTGGCATCCCTGCCCCAACTTGTTGCTGTTTCACAGCCCTAAATTCAGGCAGACACCCTGAGCACAAACACGGGGCACCCCCTCCAGAAGACCAGGAAGGCTGCACACAGAACTTTACTCTTTCTGATCCAACAGATCCAGTCCTTCGGGTCATTGCTAATGCTGGAACAGGACAACAGCTCCAACCTCCCTACTCCCTGTCCACCCCTTCTGTGGATCCACAGACTCTTCCCCCAGTGTCCTTCCCTTCTATTTCCCAACACTAGCAACCGTTTACCAAGAACACACCACCTGAATAGGCCAATAAAACAGGCAATACTCAATGCACTCTCTGAAAATACATAGAAGAAACAGAAACTAAGGAGGGTGGGGGAAAACTATTTAACAAAAGCAAACCCAGAAATCAGCACCTAGTTTTATAATCGGCCCAAACTCAATGGCCTAGACTTTAACATAAAAACACAGTCAATAATAGCCTGGGCAATGTCTCCGGCAATGACCACCTATACTTTTAAAAGAGGCCGTGAATATTCCAACACAGATAAAGCACAAGAAAAAGACCCGAAAATAGAACACATAGGTTAGAGGGCCATGGTTTGTCCCATGAGGTCTCCCTACCTGTTGATCCAGAGTCAGTGAGTTCCTCTGACCCCAGGTTAGTTGTTTCTGTGGGTTCCCTGGTGATGACCTTGACTCACCTGACTTCTGCAAAATCCTTCCTTCTTTTTGACAGGACTCATCAAACTCTGTCCAGTGCTTTGACTGTGGATCTCTCAATCTGTTTCTATCAGTCATGGGAGGAAGGCTCTCTGATGACTTCGCTTCTGCTCCTATCAGCTCCCAAAAACAATAAAAAGTTTTAAGGTTGTACTTTATTTTTAAATAAAGAATTAAAGCCAATTTTAGCATTCCTTTTTCTGTTTTGTTTTGTTCGGTTTGATTTGGATTTCTTTGTTTTTCGAGACATGGTTTCTCTATACAGCAGCCCTAGCTGTCCTGAAACTAACTCTTGTAGACCAGGTTGGCATTGAACTCAGAGAGATCTGCCTACCTCTGTCTCCCAAGTGATGGGATTAAAGGCATGCACCACTATCAGCCAGCTCAATTGGAACATTTCTTATATCTATTATCAAAGAAAATATAATATTGAAGCATATTTTTAAATTAAGTAATTTGTATAAATTTTTCTCTTTACTTCTATCACTAAAATTCAGCATGTGTGTGTGTGTGTGTGTGTGTACACATATATCGTTTTCCTGCCAAATTCTACTAAAGTTAAGTGTATTGAACAGGTAGAAAATGGGCTTATAAAACACAATTCATTTATTTCTGTGAGATTTGTTTAGCAATTTTGACATTGTGTATAAAAACCACAGTAAGTTCAGAAAATTCTTTTAAGAAATTCTTTTTCTTTTATTTTTTGCTAATTTTTACACTTCTTAAAGTACTCACATACAAATCTTTGTTCTTTAGTACAAGGACCTGGCTAGATCAGTTTGCCTAAATTTAGAAGGAAAATCAAATACTTTCTTTAATCATTTGAGCAGTTTATAAAACACAGGTTTGTCCTTCTTGATGTAGCAACCCATTCCTCTACCCAGTGGTCAGACTGCCCTCCTCCTGAACGTCACATCTTACAGTTATCATCAGATATGGATGGTATCATCCATCCTTTGATCACACAGATCATATTGTTTTCTTTATGAGTTGTCATGTCCGTGATGTCTCTGCACAACATTAGAAACCATAGCTAACACAACTGAAAACAATATGAAAATCACATTCTAGGATTTGTAGCTATATTTTTTAATGTGATACAAATCAACAAGTGAATTCCCTATGTTTGCATGCAGTCTGCTATAAAGTTTTGTGCTTAGACATTTGAAAAGAAAACCGTCTTCAAAATCTAAGATGCTTACTTGCAATACCTTCTTTCTAAGGGAAAACCAGTGCAAGCATGCTTGCTCTCATCACACCTTTCTTGGGACATTACTGTGAGAAATCGAACTTCCATTGCTCTGGCTGAGTTCTTTCCCCTTTCCACTTGGTATCTCCGTGGGCAGATGTTTCCTGACTTGGGGGAACCAAACAGACCTACCTGTGCTAGTTTAGAGTCAGTGCCCTTAGGAGCAAAGAGATCACATTCTACTCATCATCCAGAGAATATCTGCAGAACTGACAATCTCCTATAAATGGCTTTGAAGCCTTAACTTTAAGGCAAGCTCCTTCAGTTTCTACCTACTTTTATTAAATTGGGGTCTTTTAATAATCCTTCTTCATCTATAGTTTGCTTCAGGACTTCAACTTTTCAGGAGGGGGAAGGGAAATTTTTGTGCTATCTTTCAAATAACAATTAAGTACAACCAAGTGTCTTGTTCATATAAATAGCTTCTGCTTTGCAAGACAAACTCATTTAGAGTGATGTTTAAAAGCAAGACAGCATGGAATAATTATAGTTGTCAATTTCCTAAGTTTCACCATTGAATGTCAGCTGATAATAACAGTTACATCTTAAAACTGTGTCTATCATCACTGTCCAAACTCTATTAATTTATGTTTAACATAGATTCTCTAAAACATTTGCTGGTGAAAGCCATTGATTCCAACATTATGAGACAGTTTTTCATTTTTTTAGGCTACATTTCCATTTTTCTTATTAATATTGCTAGTGATTTTAATGAAAAATAGAATGCAATACAGATTAGCTAGCAAATAAATTTTATGTATTTAAAATTAATTCCTTAAAATCTATTTTTGATATTTCCAAATACGTAATTATTGCTTATTTTACCTGCAGGGTGGTATCCTTTATCTGTAAGGTGGTAATCTTACAGATCTCTAGTACATGACTTGTAGGAATCAGAATTTTTAAATTTTATATAATGAATTTTACAGATGAGTATTTAAATCTAAAAACCTTTATTTTTCCCTTCTTCACCATCTCCATGCCATTCTTGCTAGACTACATGACATTCTGATTTGATTTATCCTGAAATATGACATGGGTTTATATACAACTCTTTCCTCTCTTTTCTGCTAAACTGCGAGTGGCCTCTAGATTCTCTATTAAAGCATTTCTCCTTTTCTTTTCTGTGACTATGAGAAAATGCCCTGAAAAAAGAAATAAAAAAGCAACTTAAGGCAGAAAGAGTTTAACGTAGATCACAGATCAGTTCACTGTCCATAAAATCAGGGAAGTCAAGGCCTTGGAAGCTTGAAATACATGGAAAATAATGTTTGAAATTTGAGAGAGAGAGAGAGAGAGAGAGAGAATAGTTCTCAGATTGCTCCCTACCTTCTGTACAGCACACAAGGAATGGTTCTCTGCATTGAAAATGAAACTTATTACTTCAATGAACATAGAAGTAATTCCCTATAGGCATACTCAGAGTCCAATCTCCAAGATGATACTAGGTTCAGCAAATAAATAACTAGGATAAGTATCACAGAATCATATTCAACACACACACACACACACACACACACACACACAAAAGCAAGGAATCTCTCTTTTTACAGGGTTGGAATGATAAGTCTTCTAAATGTTGTCATTGATCCATCTCTTCTAAGTTCTGTCCAGGTCTTTCTATCTAATGGTATCTGCAGTCGGTAGTAATCATTTACAAACTCTATCAATTCCTTTGGGAATATAATATATTCAGAGTCTTTATTTATGTTTTATTTCACCTTTATTCATCTTTTAATTCATCTTTTTTGAAATTTATTTTTTTCTGTATAGAATTTACTTATATCAACTACAACTGAAGCATGTACAAGAAGAAAAATGTTTGATTTAATCCCATCCTGCCCTATCTCAGTGTCAAAAGTATGAGTATCGACCAATCAATAGTTAACTGTAGCCACTGAACTCTTTGTTAATATGAATATACATAGCTATATTATGGAGCAAGTTTTAGAAAACTTATTCTCCTTTGAAAAGGGGCCAGCAGTTATTAGCAGCTCCTTGGCTAGTGAGTGGTGTACCTGATTAAAANAAAAAAAAAAAAACAAAACAAACAAACAAAAAACACAAAACTCTTCATCCATGCTGGAAATTGGTTGAGCTTGATGTTACACAGGTTTTGTCCAAGAAACCTGACACAGCCGTCTTGAGTTCATGTGTTCAATGGCGGTGTCACGTCTTCTAAGGACTGTTTCATTCAGATGAACACATAGCCATTATCTTTGGTTCTTACAATCTTTCTGTCTTCTCTTATACTAGTATCTCTGCGACTGTGAATGAGGGACTAGCATATCTATCCCATTTAAGGCTGGGCATACATGATCTCTTATAATACCCAAACCTGCTTTTATGTATCCCCGTATCATATACTGTAAAGAGGAGGTTTTCCAGTGAGAGGTGGAAGAAGTTATAATCTGTGGATTTCCAGATAAAAATTCAGTTATTGTGACAAGCCCGTTTATCAGAATAATGGTCTTAGATATCAAGGTTTATTTCAGGGTTAAGTTTATTAAACATCTCAGGGTTCATAAAGATTTGCTATAGCTGGTGAAAACCGGCTAACTGAATCTGAGAGTAAATGAAATAAATTAAATTACCTCAAGCATGATGCCTCCACAGGTTCTTAATTTCTTGGGCAAAGAAGCAAAAAGAAGGGGTGGTCTCCTCCAGGTGTTTAGTTTTTACAGGCATGGTTAAAAAATTTCCATAGGCAAAAACAATAATATCAACATGCATTTTAGAATCATAATAAAACAGGTAGAACCAGACGAAGCAGAGCTCCAGGCAAAGGTGACACCACCCAGAAAGGTCCAGCATCCAAGGGGAAACACATGACCTTCCAAACCTTTAACAGATAGTGTTAATAAATGTCCCTAAATAAATGGACTCATCCATATCCAGACCTGTTTGTCAGTAAGAGTGCTGTCTTCTTATCTTTTGGAAATTCCTATTGTTCTGTTAGCAAAGGTAATTGTGGGGGATTGAATTTATGTGAATTTAACTATTGGAAGAAAGAGTGAATGTTATTGCTCTAAAACCTCACAGAAGATCATTCTGTTGCCTACAAAGGAGAAAGTTACACTGCTGGGGTATTTTGAGAATCAGTCACATTTTGAAGGGAGAAATGTCATGATTTCACAAGATTTTTCGGTATTAACAGTGAATCATCCAAAAAACAAGTGTTCCCAAGCTTTGCTGAATGAATTCTCTATGCTGAGTGTACTTATACTTTTCCCATGGATCTGTCTATTGGTCTGGCAGTTGTACCTTTACTGTATTAATAATTGTGGACTTAATACACTTAGTGTCTCTGACCTACTCAGGCACTTTTTTATGTATTTCTTGTGTTGGGTAGTGTGTTTGAGTGCTAATAACAATACTAAGCTTGAGTTCTATCTTTTAAAACATTGACTCCATCTAAGCAGAAAATAATTGATTGTTTCCATAACAGTCCTGCTACTATGGTACCAGTAGAAAATATCATATCAGGCTAGTGGTTTTGGGGCCATATGCAGTTCACAACTGTTTTCCCTGCAGTGTGAATAGCATCTCTCATAACTCTGAAAGCTAGCTAGTAGGGATGAAGCTTCCAGCTTGATGTCTCCATTGCCTAGGACACAAATATGAGGTATCTTTAGCAACTGAGATTAACCATCAAGCTCTGGATAGTACAAAATAATGGCCAGAGATTATAATATTTTTGGGAAGGAAAATATAGGATCCCACTGATCAATGACTCAAATAGAGATAAACCATTCTTGGTGCTGAACATTTTATTTAATATCCTATAGTCTCTAGAAAAGCATCGACTGTATTTAAATTTATTAAAATTATTCAAACTCCAATTATATAAGTATATACATACTTAGTAAGCTTCTAAAGCAGTAGGCTTCTGTATTATATTTTTTATGCTCCTCGGTGTTATTTTTCCTTCCTTATATACCTCTCCCACCTTACTTTATATCCTTCTTCCATTTCACTCTGTACCTTCTAGTAACTCCTATTTTCTTGAGTTCTATTCCATTATGCGACCCCCCTTTCCTGAAACCTTACACTCTGAATTCCATGAGTCCTTCAGTTTAAATACAAACATCGAAAGATTCAAAGCTAGAAATCACATGTGAGAGACCACATTTGTTATCTGGTTCTAAAATTATTTTGCAGTGATATTATAACTGCTGGCTCTGCTTCCTAGAAAACTGTCATGTGGTTAGTAAATACAAATCCTTCCATCTTTTTTTCAAACTGTATTGCAATGGAAAACCATACACACATAATCCTAGGGCACAGGAGATACAAGAACAGTCAGAAATGTGGCCAAATTCATGCTTAGCGTAACCAGAATTACTTCAGACTCTGATTCAATATGACATATTTTCTCTGGTATGTATATTGGTGAACTCATAAGAAACTGAATGAATGGCATTTTTATTTTTTTTTAATTTTTGGATTATGAAGAAAAGTATCAGTTTATTTATATTTATATTTAAATATTTTATTTCAGGCAACATACATATGAAATTTTAAAGCCTTATAGATAATATTTAGGAAAAATTATTTGAAACAAGATCCTACATGTTTATAATAGAAAGAACATTATTTTTTCTTTAATAAAAACACATTTTCTTTATTATTTTATTTTAGTTTTTATTTTTATGTGCATTGATATTTTTGCCATTGGTGTCAGGTCCTCTAAAACTGGAATTATAAACACGTGTGAGCTGTCTTGTGGGTGCTGGGAATTGAACTCTGGTCCTCTGGAAAAGCAGTCAGTACTCTTAAAATGAGAGCCATCTTTCCAGTCGCAAGACATTATTTCTTAAGAAGTAGTCTAAAATTCTTGCAGGTAGTTCATGAGGCATGAAAGTTTCTAAGACACGTTTGAATGCTTAGGAAAAAGAACTTTCTTTGGTTAATTGCTTTTAAAAGTTGATTTTCTTTAATGTTATTACAGATGTTCCTACACTAGTCTGAAATCTTCTTACAGAAGTTGTTAATTGGGTAATCGGATTAGTAAATTGTTTAGAAGTGAAACATCCAATTATACATTTATGGCATAATGATTGACTAATTTTGTCAATGATTATTGTTTATTTCCTGCCTCATTACACATTAGGTTTCTGATATTATTTTTAGTTTACAGTGAATTTTTTAAGAGATTCTAATTCTAGAATGTTTTCACTGTGTATGAATTATGGAAAAGCATGAAATCACAAAGGTTTAAAACACATACACAAAAAATCAGTATATGACTATTAGAACAGCTAGAATTAAATATATAGTCCAAGCAAACATTAGAAACAATCTCTTTGCATGTATCTACAATTGGGATCATATTCATACATGATATATAATTAATTACATATGCCATGTTGCATTAATGATGTCATCATAAATATTTTGGTTCTCTTTAACAGGACTTTGGGTGAGTACATATTTTTCTTTCTGGGCCTGGGTTACCTCACAAATATAATATGTACTCACTCATGAGTGGTTTTTAGACATAAAGCAAAGAAAACTCAGCCTACAACTCACAACCCCAGAGGACCTGGACAACCAAGAAGGCACTAAGAAAGACATACATGGATCTAAATAGGAAGGAAATAAAGATAAGATCTCCTGATTAAATCAGGAGCAGTGTTTGGGTTATGAGAGATGATAGAAGGGAGAAAGGGTGAAAGGGAGGGGAGCGGAGAAAACAAAAACAACTAAAAAAAAAAGACAGGACCTTAGATAAAACTGTCACTTTGGCATCTCCACAGAAGACCTGATAAAATTGTCACTTTGGTATCTCCATAGAAGGCCGTCAGCTTCATATTAAGTCAGTGTCTGTAGTGGAATCAATAAGCCAAAATGGAAACCTGGGTCAGCATGTCACATTGTTCCTTGTTCACAGAATAAAACAGAGGCCTTCTATTTTAGTGTGATATTTGTCCCATGAATTATAAATGAACATGGAAAGAACTTTATATAAACAAGTCTCGACTACTGACTTGAACACTTCTTACAAGGAAACTAAAAATAAACTTTATTTTAATTAAGTTGAAACAATGTGCAACCTTCGCTTCCCATCTATTTTTGTGTTAATATGCATTTGTATTTCCCTATTCTTAAAATGTGTGTTTTGTGCAATTATACCAGCATTTACAGTTAAATACAAACGAGAATAAGGCCACAGACTAATAATTTGATTTCTCTACTTGGAACTATCATAGAACATTCAAACAGACATAGATATTCCAAATTTCAGTAAAATTAAATTTAATTTTAGCCTGAACTTCTGAAGTCCTGAACGTTTTTCATTAACTCTTAAATATGTCCTAAGAAAATGTAATGAAAAAAGAGTAATTTCTCCTTAAAATTTGGTTAAATATAAAATCAAGATTCGTATTTGTATAACCAAGAAGTTGGATACTGTTTTGAGACACAAAGATACTGCATGACTTATTTTATATATGTTATCTTTGATGAAAGAATAATATTTGGCTAATGAAATGCATGCATAGTAGACTGAAATCTAAATAATATTCCAAAATAAAGATGAGTTAGGTGTTTCTAAATTATTTGAGGAAGAGAAAGCAAGAGAAAGATTGATAAGGCCATAGAAATCAATTTTAAAGTCGTATGAGTGCTTATTGCTCTTAAAAGATCCCAATAGTTTTTGGTGTATAATTACAGCCTTTCTTCTTTGTCTAAAAAACAAACATTACAGTACCAAGAAAAAAAAATAATGTCATAATAGTAAGAATTCTTTTATCAATTTCAGGATAATTTGTTCTGATGGTGTGGTATAAATGATGTTAGTTTTCTTCTGAGCCTTTGAGCAAGTATATAACACTAACAAAGAATTCAAATTTGTTTTTTGCAATCATGCAACACTATCAGCAGACCCAATTCAGCCATATATATCATTAACAGAAAGACAAACTGTCGGGCTGATAGAAACACCTGGACAAAAAAATTGTAGGTCCTCTTAATGACAGCTAGGTAATTTCAGGAACAATTAAGTCATTTCAAACATAAATGGTAAAGCCAGCAGCAGTATATTGTATATTTGACAGGCTGAGGCTTTAGATTTTTCTGTCTTTGGACAAATTTGGGTAAGTTTCAATGTGGTTAAAGGAACTGTCCTTATTTGATTATTGTTGTGAGATTCTGTGATGCTAATTCAGGCCTAGTATATTCTCTCTTCCATGTCCTTGTTGTCAGGGGCACTGTTAATTAATAGCCCTTTGTTTAAGAAATTGAAACTTAAACCCAGCTTGTAAAATGGATGTTGTTTAGATCTCTTAAAACTCAGAATATTTCTGGAGATACATATGATGCTGACAAGAATTTCGGAAAGTTTTGGCCCTAAGAACTTGTAAAGACCTATGTTTTTACATCCTAATTGGCATTTCCAGTGTACTACATCATATACTATAAGGAGAAAACTCAAAATACAACTTTGTCTCCAAGACTGAAATTAGGAAGTCATCAAAGAAGGCTTCCAAAACTTCTATGCTAGGTTTTTCCAAAAATAAGTGATTTTTATTTTAAAGATGAGCCATCAAATGAGATGATGAAAGACAACAATCTTATCATTTATTCATTATTTTTGGTTACATGTCTAAACAGGATGGTTTTCTTCATTAGTCCTAACATTGGTTTAAAGAACCTTTCTATGATTCTAGAGTCATACCAGTAATAGCCCAAACTTCTATAAAAACTTTGAAAAAATTTATGGCAGCTGCAAGTTTATTGTTTACAAGAGTAACATGTCTGAAAAGCAAACAAAGAACAAACAAAATCTATTCCTAATTTCTCTTCTAATAATAACATTATTTCCTTTGTTATTCCATCATTTTAGCACATGGAGAAATACTATAGTATATGAAGTTTCACTTCTTTAAAACATAAGTATATTTTTGACATTTTGATTATCCATACACCAGTTAGCCTGACTTTTATCCAGACACTGATTCTAATGAGTTTTTCATCATTTGACTCAAATAGATATTGACTTATCCCTACCTTTAGTACTTGATTTCTGGTACTTGTACCTGGTTAAGTACTTTGAAAGATAACAAAATTGAAGACATGGACATAAGTCCATATTCCTCTAGAGAACAAAATTTTTATAATGAAGTCAGAAATACAGATTATTAAATAAAAAAAGGACAGCATCTTCGACAAATGGGGTTGTTCAAACTGAATGGGTGCATGTAGAAGAAAGAAAAATAGATCCCTGCTTATTACCCTTTATAAACTCAAGTTTAAGAGGAAGGATTTTATTATATAGCCAGACATACTAAATCTGACAAAGGAGAAAGTAAAAATTAGTCTTATAAATTCATTTGCGCGAGGAAAGACTTTCTGCCACAACACCAAGAGTGGAACTGAAAAAGTTTCAGTATGGAAAAGAATACCACTTTTCAGAGTATCAAACTCCAGAATTGGAAAATATTTTTACCATCTACACATCCAATAAGGACTAATATATAAAATATATAAAGAACTAGAATATACTGTCATCAAGAAATCAAGTATCCAATTAAAATGGGTTATATATCTAAACTGAGATCTCAGAAAGAAATGAAGCAGAAATGGATGAGAAAACAAAAAATGTTTAACATCCTTAGCCATCAGGGAAATACAAATCAAAATTACTTTGAGATTTTAACTTATGCCAATCACAATGGCCAAGTTCACCAGAACAAGTAACAGCTTGTGCTGGTGAGGGTATGAGGAAAAGGAACATCCATCCATTTCCGGTAGGAGTGTAAACTTGTACAACTATTTAAAAAAATCATTGATCATTGAGACAGCTCTGCCTCAGCTGGGAATAGATCTACATCAAGATTCACCTAGATCACTCTTGGCAATATTTCAAAAGGACCCTACATCCCACACCGAAGACACTTGCTTAATCATTTTATTCTAATCCATAACCAGGAACTAGAAACAGTCTAGTTGTACACTAATGGATGAATGGATAAAGAAAATGTACATTTACACAATGAAATAATACCTATTTAAAAAAAGAAAGCATAACATATTCAGGTAAATGGATGGAACAGCGAGATAACCCAGACCCCAAAGGACAAACATGGAATGTACTCACGTTTATGAGGATGTTAGTTATTAGCTTTCTTGATAAGCAGGTGTAGTATGAGGACGGATGAGCTGCTTTCCACCACCCGGCTCCCGTCTGCCCGGCTAAATTAACCCCCGAAATAACTACACAGAAATTGTATTAATTAAACACTGCCTGGCCCATTATCTCCAACCTCTTATTGGCTAACTAACTCTCACATCTTGCTTTAACCCATATCTGTTAATCTGCGTGTTACCACGAGGTCGTGGCTTACCTGGAAAGATTTAGCATTTCTGACGCTGGCGACTCCATTGAGGCTCTCTCTGCCTACCCTCTTTCTCCCAAAATTCTGTTCTGTCTACTCCGCCTACCTAAGGGCTACCCTATCAAAAGGCCAAGGCAGTTTCTTTATTCAACCAATGAAATCAACACATACAGAAGGACCTCCTATACCAAGCAGGTTTCCATTGGAAAAAACGTAAATAATAACCTAGCTACAACTTATAGTAACCTCCAACATGTAAAGGAAACCTACCTACAAAATATCCTGTTTTAATAGTGAAACAAGCTGTGGGAGTAACAATGAATATTTGATTGAATTTAAGGTCAACTCTACAAGATGGAACTCAACCCTAACACTGTTCACTAAGGCAGTCTACAGTCTGATGCTAGATGGGCAATGGGCCTACAGGAAAAGAATACACTATTGTTCTGCTAAAGTACATAGCTGTTAAATGACAGCAAGGAAAATTCTGCTATAACCAGAGATCAGTGTCTTGTTCAGCCAGGACCATAGAAGTTTTCCCAAGCAGCAGGTGAGTACAAAGGCAGAGACCCACATCTGGTTAAAGTGCAGAGAGTGAAAGGCCTTGGAATACTCAACCATAAGTGGGATTGCTCTATCAAGGCTCTGTCCTTAGGTCTCAGGGATTGGTGCAAAGAGGAAGGAGAAAGACAGTAAGGACCAGTGGGGATGGAAGACACCAAAGAAATAAGGCTTTCTAGACACAATTGTCATTATACACATAGAAACTCAAAGTGATTGTTGTAACACGGACAAGGCTCACACATGTCTAAAATAGATGAAGGTCCAGTTGTTTAGGCGAAATGGACAAAAACTGACAACTCTAACGAAGAAACTCCAATTAATAAAATCTGTCTCTCTCTCTCTCTCTCTCTCTCTCTCTCTCACACACACACACACACACACACACACACACACACAAACACACACAGCGACAAACAAACACAAAGTCTTCTTTCCAATGTAATGGCAGATTCCATGGAAGCAGTTGATGTAAAACACAAATCAAACTCAGTTGCATTCATGGAGGTATTTTTGCCATATAATGATTTTCTTGCTCATTTTTAAATTTTACAGATATTTTTAGTTATATATTATGGTTTCCAGTTTTCTGCTGTTGTGGGATTTCTGTGTATGCAAATGTGCATGTCTCTGTGTTTATATGTATGTTTATTCTGCTTTTTTGTGCTTTTTTTCCTGCTCATTTGTTTTTCCCTATTAAAGTTTGATTGTTTTAATTTCCTCTTATTTTAATATTTATTATTCTTTCTTCTTTCTTTTTAAGATGTCTGCTTTTTAATGACGTAGAGCACGAAAGGTTTTAGAATTTGGTGGTTGGGGAAGTGAGATTTATATTGGAAGCATTGAAGGAGCAGAAAATATAATTAGATTTTAATGTGTGAAAATGTTTTCAATTTTAAAATGGTGTACAAACTGTCCATTTGGAAGAAAAAGTGATGCTGACAATTGTTACAGTAATAGCTGGATTTTGATAAATGATCTTTCACAGAGATAATTATACCATTTGCTACACATATAAAGACAAATAAAGCAGGAGGCTTAGCATGTCTCAGTATGTCATGCTCTACAGTCATCCTAATAGGAGAGTTCTTTCTAAAGTCACTCACGTAATTATTCCTTTAATTATTCCTGATTTTTAGACCTTGTGCAAACATAGTTGACTCAGTACTTGATCAATTAATAACAGTAAAAAGAAAGAAAACCTACTAAAACAAAGAGTGGTACTGAGTAAGAAAAAACTTTGAAGAAGAGTTTAAATGAGTTTAGTATATTTGAAGACGTAAAGAAGGCTAGTAAGCATGAAAAGTCATGGTTATACCTGAAAATGACATTTGAGGATCTTGGAGCATGGGGCAAGACAATGAATATAAGATTATATATTTTAGACTTCACATTAAAACCTGAGGAAAAAGATGGATTCTCTCTGATCCTGGAAAGCTAAGATATAATTTGGGTTTTCATGCATCGTCCTAAAATGCTAGATGCAACACATTTTGAATAAAGATATGATGCATATGAATAATGACAGTGTCTTGCATTGGAGTTGATTAATTTTAAATAATACATTTGCATACATCCATGCAGAGCATCACAGAAGTAGAACTTGGAGTTTGGGCAGAGGAATGAACAGAAATGAACTTGTTCTGGGGAGGATGAGACATGAATTCTGATCCTTGTTTTGCATGTATTAGCCATTGCAAAAGTAAATTAAACTCATCCATGAAAGGAAAACAAGAGTTAGATGAACTTTAAGGTCTCTTCTAGTTCTACCACTAGAAACAATTTAATTCTGCAGATAGTATTATTGAGCCTGGAAAATTTAAAGGTCAATTAAGCATAATCCTCTAGGGAAATCTTCCACTAACACAAAGATTTTTGTAATAATGGAGAATGGAAGTGTATTTTTAGAAGATTATAAGCACCTGAATTTTAAGTCAAGTAATGCTTTACTAATTCCTAAGTTATGTAAAAAACATTGGAAAGTACCAAAGCTTAAATATAAATTACCAAATAGTTGTAATCATTACTAAAAATGCCTTATAAGTTAATGCTGAATAAAGAAATAAGAACAGCTATTTTCAGAGAAGACAAAATTTATAAAAAACATATAAAATATGAAATGCACTTAAAATATATCTCTATCAGTCCAAAATAGGAAAAATGACTCCTGATGAGTTTTTCAGATAAGAATTATATCATGTCATGCTATCTGTTTTTCCCTCTCAATGAAGATTAATTTGCTTTGGGGAAAATATAAATATATATGATTTAATAATGATTAAATCAGAATTTTCTGAAAGTCATCATTGACTCTTGAATTAGGGTTCTCTAGAGGATAAGAACAAATAGAGTGCATAACCCCTTGTGCCAAGTATCTATATTTTATAATATATATATATATATATGTGAACAAACACACATGTGTATATATAGGTACACACACACAGATATATACATACACAGACATGCACACACACATGCACACATTCATATAATTGTTATAATGGTTTATGGGCTATGGTCCAACTAATCCAACAATGGTTACCAACGAATGGAAGGTCTAAGATTCCATGCAGTGATTGTTCATCCACAAGGCTGCCTGTTTCAACTGATCCTCAGTACTGCATGGAAATCAAAGAAATGGTCTTTAATGCCAGTGAAGGAATGGACTTGCTAGAGGGAGTGATAACAGACAGGAAGTGAGACAGGCTTCCTTCTCCCATATTCTTCAGATAGACTGCTAGCAGTGGGTGTTATCCAGATTAAAGGTGCATCTTCCCACCTCAAAAATCTTGGTTAGAAGGGTGTCTTCCCACTTCAAATGTTATAATTTAAAAAAAATCCCTCACAAATGTGCCCAGTCATTTTGGTTTTGGTTAATGACAGATGTAGTCAAGTTGACAGTCAAGAAGAGGCATCAAATTTCTCATCTATTTTTAACCCCTTGTGCCAAATATCTTTATTTTAAATAAAGTTAATCCCTCACCTACACTTATTATAAAGAAGTTACACTTCTCTTTTGCCTCACATTGTATTTCTTTTATA
Source organism: Bramus lutescens (assembly GCA_001685075.1). NCBI lineage: Eukaryota > Metazoa > Chordata > Mammalia > Rodentia > Cricetidae > Bramus > Bramus lutescens. The sequence continues at coordinate 129,653 of LOEQ01004070.1, forward strand.
TTATATGTAAACATTTATTTTAAGTATATCAATTATGCTGCTCTTAGCCACTGTGTAGCATGCAAAATCCTTTTGTGATCCTCTTCATGCCATACAATGGCTACCTTAGATCATTTATTACTTCTTAGATCACTTAGATCTCTTCTTTTCCCAAATATGTTCTTCCCAATCTTTGGACATTCATAATTAACCTCTACTCCATAAGCAGACCATAGGCAATAGCTGCAAACATATCAAATCATGAACTTTCTTCTAAAATTAAGGATTAAGTTTTGGAGAGTTGATTTTTTTTCTGACACTTTGAAATAATCTAAAACTCTAAATATTCTTTGAATTGTTCTGAATATTTTCTCTGTGGTGGGCCACTGTCTTTCTAATGAGCAAAATGCAAACATGAGCTTAATGTATGTCTAAAACGGCATGCGCATGTTCTTGACAAAATAGGAAAGAAATACTCATATCAATTACAACTCCTTTTTATAATGGTGTTAATACAATGTTGTTTATTCATGGAAATATTCTTTTTTATTCCTTTATAAATAATACCAATAAAAATTCCAACTTCCTCCCCTCCTCCCACTTCCCTCCCATTCGCCCACACACCCTCTCCCCCACCCACTCCAGTCCTAAGAGAACTGGACGGGGAATGAACAAGCATGGGATCCAACTGGACCCTCTGAACGTGGTTGAAAATTGAGACAGACTGAGGGGCCAATGATAATGGCACTGGGATTTTTCTTTACTGCATGTACTGACTTTTTGTGATTCTAGTCTCTTTGGATGCACACCTTCCTAAGCCTGGATATAGCAGGGAGGGCCTTCGACTTCACACAGGTCAGTGTCCCTTACCCTCTCAATTACAACTATTAATTCTGCAACAGCAAAATTACCTTAGCTGCTATTTATAACTCCTTTCTTCTTCATATTCTGCAACCTCAGCAAGCACCCGAGCAGAACTTGGTAATAACCCTGAAGGGAAGAACCATACATTCATTCCTCAAGGGTCTTGGCTATTTTTCACCCTATTGAACGTGGTTTTTGTAGTTCCTCCATTGACTTTAATCATAACACATGGTAATGTCAGTCAAAAAATACCCTAAGGCCATCCTATACTCCTGACATCATCTGGCTTTCTTTCATTGTGGAGAAGCAACCCAATTTTCTCCTCATAGAGGGCATATAAGAATAGGTTGATCACTAAATAATCCGTATTTATATTAATAGATAACATTGTAAATATACAGATTCCTTTTTTTGAATATTGCATGAATATATTCTTATCTTCTGAATCAACCACCCTCTCCAAACACTGTTCTTTTCTTAGTATGTTGGCTCAAGGGCACAAGCAGCTTAAAGTGGCTATGAGGAAATTTGAGTTTCTAGTTCAGTGGAATGTTTGTCTCTCCTGGCAGGAGTACTTTTCTCTTTCGTACTAAAACTTCTAGGTCAGTCAGGCTTAAGAACGTGGGAAGAGGAAACAAATATTTCCCTAGTAGATCACTAGAGATGGTAGTGAGTGAAAAGCATTCATACTTTCTCTCCTTGATACCTGGACACATAAAACCTGGCTGTGGAATAAACAGTGTCATACATTGGTGCTTATACAAACTATATACCACCTTCTGGAGAACCTTGCACCCGTCCTCCAGATGACTGACACAGCTTGGCACTGTGGACTGTGCCTTTAAGAGACCTTTCACATGTCTATAAAGTCATTGTTTCAGAAAGCTGGAGAACACGGTAAGATCTGTGGAACCAATGAGTATGGACACACTTTCATACTTCTGAGAGGTGGCTGCATTTTGTGTAGAAAAGCAGACCCTATTTCTCTTCCTCTGCCAACTTACCATAGGGAACAGCAAAAGGGGAACAGACAGTATTGGAAAAGAACTAAAAATCTCAGTCATTTGGGCAACATATTCAAATAGTCTGTTTGTGCCTTCAGAACCCAGAGAAGACAAATCATCTAGAAACTAATTCCATTTACTATTGAATTGCCTCTGCACATATTTTATTTAGTGGCTTAGTGTGTCAGATAATGCACAACCTAAAAAGTGTTCCACAGAGGATAAGGCCTTTAAACACTTTGGCAACAATTGGTGACAATGTTGGGAGAGATGGGAAGGCAGAGTCTTAATGGCCAAAAGACACCTGGGGCTTTGAGAATTTAAGGCTGTCACTCACTTCTCCTTCACTTTCTTTCAGATTAAAGAAGAAAGAAAGAAAAGAAGAAGTAGTATTAGGAGGAGAATAAGAGGAAGAGGAAGGAGAAGGAGAAGGAGGATGAGGAGAAGGAGAAGAAGAAGGAGAAGAAGAAGGGAGAGGAGGGGAGGGATGGGGAAGGAAAGAAGGAAGGAAGGAAAGAAGATGATATAGATATTAGTTATTTATTTGTTAAAAATTTCTGCCTCCTCCCATTCCCATTTCCCTCTCCCTTCCCCCTCCCCCTCCCTTTCCAGTCTAAAGAACATTCAGGGTTCCCTGTCCTGTGGGAAGTCCAAGGTCCTCCCTCCCTCCATCCAGGTCTAGGAAGGTGAGCATCCACACAAACTAGGCTCCCACAAAGCCACATGTAGCAGAATGAAAACCCAGTGCCATTGTCCTTGGATTCTCAGTCAGCCCTCATTGTCAGCCATATTCATAGAGTCTGGTCTGATCACATGCTCCATCA
>LOEQ01004070.1:138426-149760 GCA_001685075.1 Bramus lutescens
AAAAACCAACACTACAACAAAACCTTCCCAAACCAAAGAAACAATGTAAGGTCACACACCAAAAGAAAACAAACACACCAAACTGTAACCAATATTATGCACACCCTGCACACATACACACATTTAAAAAACAACTTGTGGAGTCCATTATCTGTTGGTTAACAATTCTTGAAGGTGAAGCCTCTCCTGGAGTGGTTGATATAGCGAATGCCATTCTACTGGGAAAAACTGATTTTCCCTCTCCCAATATGTATAAGTGATGGCTCAGCAGTTAGCCTTTATACAAGTTGTTAGGTTTTCATTCATTCATTCATTCATTCATTCATTCATTCATCCATTTTATTCAGAATAAAATACAATAAGGTAAATAAAAAAATCACTTTGGTCTTGAGCATAAGACCAAAGAGAAAGAGCAAAAGGGAAGGCATGAGAATCATAGGCCAATTGTTTGCTGCCTCAGGAAACCCATTAAAAAAACAGCAATTAAGTGGCTAATAAACATTTAAATAAGTGTTCAACATACTTATCCATCACAAAAATGTAAATCAAACTTCTTTGAAATTTCATGTTACACATGTCATAATGTATAAAATCACAAAAATACCCTAGTACAGCCACTTTGGAAATTATTGTGACATTGCCCTAGGATTATGAGAAGCAATCTACTTCAAGACATAGTTCTACCACTCGTGGGTATATATCAAAAGATGCTTTATCCTACTACAGAGACACTTTTTCAAACATTGCTGTTCTATTCATAATAGCCAGAAACTGGAAACAACCTAGATGTCCTTCAACAGAAAAATGGATAAAGAAAATGTGGTATTTAACCAATGGAGTATTACTCAACTGTGAAAAATAATGACATGAAATTTGCAGAAAAATGAATGAAGCTAGAAAATAAAATCATCTTGAGTGAAGTAATCTAGACTTAAAAAGACAAATATGATATATATTCAATTATACTTGGTTATTAGTTCTTAATTCAATGATAACCCAGCTATGATCCATAAAATTACAGAGGATATATATGGTTATTTAAATAGATATGGTTCCCATAGACTCATGTGTTTATATGTTCAGTTATAGGGAGTGGTAAAATTAGGAGGTATGGCGTTGTTGGAGGAGGGGTGTCACTGTAGTAACAGGCTTTGAGGTCTCCTATGCTTAAGTTATGACAAGTTTGGGATGCATGGTGATTCTGCTGCCTTTGAATCAAGATGTAACAATCTCCCCTCCTTCTTCAGCACCGTGTCTACCTATATGCTGGAATGAAGTCAATAGACTAAACCTCTGCAACTATAAGTCAGCATCAGTGAAATGTTTTCTTGTATAAGAGTTGCTGTAGTTATGGTGTCTCTTCACAAAATAAAAACACTAAGACAGTAGGTATTGAGTAATGAACTAGAGGAAACAGATATATCTCTTTAGGAAAAGGAATTACAATATATAGACAGATATGGATGGAAGCTGGAATGGGAGGATCAAGGAATAAGGAAGAGTGGATGGTGGAAGAGAATATGTGAAGAAATAACTAAAATTAAGGACATTTGAGGGTTAGTATGAAAATTGAATATAGTAGAAGCTTCCTAAAATATAGACATATTTCAAAGTAAGACCTAATGATTCTCTGGATTTTCTCAGTGTCTGTTGTTATGTTCCCCTTTTCATTTCTGGTTTTGTTAATTTGGGTGTTCTTTCTCTGTCTTTCGATAAAGTTGGATAAGGGTTTATCTATCTTGTGGATCGTCACAAAGAGCCTTTGTTTCATTGATTTTTTATGTCTTATTTTCTTAGTTTCTATTTTATTGATTCCATCCCTCAGTTTGGTTATTTCCTTCCTCTACTCCTCCTGAGTGAGTCTGCTTCTTTTTGTTGTAGAGCTTTCAGGTGTGCTGTTAAGTCACTCATGTGAGATTTCTCCTCTTTCTTTAAGTAGGCACTTAGTGCTATGAACTTTCCTCTTATAATTGCTTTCATAGTCACTCATAGGTTTGAGTATGCTGTGCAACACACGTTTTTGTTAAATTCTAGAAAGATTTTAATTTTATTCTTTATTTCTTCCTTGACCCAGAGGTGATTCAGTTGATCATTGTTCAAATTCTATGAGTTTGTGGATGTTGTGATGTTGCAATTAGTGATGTTGAATTCTAAATTTAAGCCATGGTGAGCCAATAATTTGTATTATTTTTCTATCTGGTGAGGTTTGCTTTGTTACCGAGAATATGGTCAATTTTAGAGAAGATTCTATGAGGTGCTGAGAAGAAGGTATATTCTTTTGTGCTTGTGTGAAATGGTCTATATATGTCTGTTAAGCCGGTTTGAGTCATCACATCTGTTAGATCTTCTATTTCATTTTTAAGTTTTGGTCTTAATGACATATGCATTGGTGAGAGTGGGGTGTTGAAGTCTCCTCCTATTAGTGTGTGGGGTTTGATGCGTGATTTAAGCTTTACTAATGATTCCTTTATAGACATGGGTGCTCTTGTATTTGGGGCATAGATGATCAGAATGAAGACTTCATCTTGATGGATTTTTCCCATGATGAACATGAAGTGTCCTTCTCTATCACTTCTGATTGATTTTAGTTTGAAATCTACTTTATAAGATATTAGGATGGCTACATCTGCTTGTTTCTTAGGTATGTAGCCCTTAATTCTTAGCCTTTGAAATTGAAATATTTTTCTTCTACACAACAGAAGAATGGATCCTGTTTTTTTCTGGTTTTTTTGTTTGTTTGTTTTTGCCTATCTGTTGGCCTCTATCTTTTTATAGGTGAATTGAATCCATTGTCATTAAGAGATATTAATGACCAGTGATTGCTAATTCCTGTTATTTTTCAGTGATGGTGTTTGTGTGTCTCCCTTCTTTGGGCTTTGCTGGTGTGAGGTGATCTGTGTAGTCACTTTTGTGGGTACATCTAGTTTCCTTGGGCTGGAGCAACAATATAAGCAAAGAGGTCAAGACCATGATGGGTATACCCACTGAAACAAGTCACCTAAGCTAATGGGAGCCCCCTGACTGTGTACTGACAGCGGGTGAGCCAGCACAGGACCAAACCAGGCCCTCTGAATGTGGATGACAGTTCTTTGGCTGGGCAGACTGTGGGGCCACTGGCAGTGAGACAGGGATTTATTTCTACTGCTTGTGCTTACTTTTTGGAACCAATTCTATTGGAGGGATATCTTACTCAGCCTAAATATAGTGGGAAGGAACTTTGTCCTACCTCAAAGAAATGTGCTAGACTTTGGTGACATCCCACAGGAAGCCTTATGCTTTCTGAGCAGTTGGTGGGGAGTGGGGGAAAGTCAATGGAACAGGAGGAGGGGAGAGTGGGAACCAGGATTGGTATGTAAAAATAAAAATGTCCATATATAGCAAAATTATTAATTGATCTGTCAAGTAGATATTTACATAACTGTGTGTAGATTATTAAAGCTGTAACAATTTGAAATACATAATTAATGACGTTTGTTGAAGTTTTATAATATAATATAATTTAATATAAAACACAAGCTTTTCTTTAGCATTTATAAAAATTGTTGATGCATTGAGGCAGAAAGCAGCTTATCACATTTTAAAAATTTTGATTCTGCAGAACACTGAGGGGTTGTTAAAACTTATTAATAAAGAGATCATATATATATACATACATATGCATATATACATTTATGTATATATGTGAAGGTGATCTAAATGAAATCACCAAATAATGGAAGAGATAGGAATCCAAGTGGCCCTCTTGTCACCCAACTGAGCATCTAGTACTGGGATTGGGTTACAGCGAGAAAGAGTTTAGTGGCCAAAGGAGTTACATGATAATCACAAACAATCGAACCTGCTGCAAAGATTATAGTTTACTCTCCACAAACTGAGAGAAGGGCTCCATTGCTCACAACAGGCGTACATTGGGCATAGGGTTGTGGAAGTACTTAGATTAAACGTACAGTCTTAACCTTCACATTCTGATGCCTTTGTCACAGGAAGGTACTCTGTATGCTGTGAAAATTAAATGTACAGTCTTAACCTTCACATTCTGATGCCTTTGTCACAGGAAGGTACTCTGTATGCTGTGAAAAAAAGTATCATAAACATCAAGCCAGCCACATACCTTTATCTAAAATGCTGTCAGCCTTCAAAGTATGCTAGGTCAATGCTGGCATAAAGGTTGTGAGAGTAACCAACCAATATCATATTTGACTTAAGGCTCACTCCGCAAGATGTACCCATACTGACTGCTTGGATGACCAAAAACCTGAGACAAGATAGCCAGGTATCTAGGGAAAAACCAAATAGTACTTTTCTGAAGATATATCTTGATAAAATGACTCCTAAATGATGATCTCCTATAGATATAGATCAGTGCTTTATTTAGCTCTCATTAGAGTAGCTTTTCCTATACCTGATGGGAAATAATATGGAGACTCACAGCCAGTTATCACACAGTGAGTGAGAGAACCTGGGACACTCAATCATAAAGAGGATGTCCCCATCAAACTTTCACTTCAGAAGTCAGAGAATCCTGCCTAAGATGATTTTGAGAGAGTGTGAGATCCATAATGTTTGGGAGAGATTAAGAAAATAAGACCCTCGAAAATGACATGAGCAATGTTCTTATGAACTCACAAAGACTGAAGCAGCATGTACAGACTGTTCAAGAGTTGGAACCAAGTTCTCTCTCTCTCTCTCTCTCTCTCTCTATATATNCTGTTACTTCAAGTTTAGTGTCTTTGGATAATCCAATGTTGTAAAAGAGATAGAAGAAAAACTTTGCACTATTTTTGAAATAGCATACAAACCTTTACACTTTTCTTATGAAATTCATAATTTTACCTTAAATTTGAGGTATTTAAATGTAGCATGGTTTACTTTTTTAAATGTCCAAGTATTTAGATAAACATAGCTTTATAAGTTCATGATACTGTCTGTGTCCTTCAAAGTGAAAAGATGAGCTACATCTGAGTCCCATATGCTAGTTCCTGAGATAATAACAGGTTGTTCCAAAAATAGTCTATTACTGGCTATTAGTTTTACATGTTTCCAGAAACTCATATGAGAGCATCAGGATGAGTACACACATCCACAAGTTGCAAATCCAAATTTAAAGCTGTCAAGGTCACAGTGTTCTCTGAAACAGGATGTTTTCTTCTGGAAAATATGCTTGGACAAAGTCATAATGGTTGTGATGGAAAGAATGCAATTATCATTAACAGCCAACATAATGGAAAAACCACATAGCGTTTTTATTTGACTACTCATTCCAGCTAAAATGATATTCTAATGTTTTGTGGACCACTGAATATAAAATCTTGTAGGGAAACTCAAACAAGATAAATTGAAGATTGACTAGAAACTTAGAAGTGAAGTCTTCCCATGCAATTTCCAATTTTTAAGAATTTACAATACTGAGTTAAATGAGAATCCAAGATTAATCTAATTCTTCAATACGTTCTTCATCTTTCTAAACAATCATGCATCTTATTCTTTTTTGTGCATGCTAATTAGCAAAACATTCCCCTGAGTTTTTTTTTTATTATTTTTTGACACAATTATCTTCTGTTTGTCCTTAGTCTAACTCTAATGTCTCTTTTGGTTGTCGACTTGAGTAAATCAGAAATTGACTTAAAACCCAAACTGTGAGGCACACCTGGGAGGAATTTTGATATGGTAGATTATTTGAGAAAGGAAGGCCCGCTTTAAATCTGGGCCACACCTTCTCATAGCAGCATATACAAGATCAAGGAAGAAAGATGCTTTGACTCTTTGCTTGTCCTCCTTTCTGGAAAAGCCACTCCTTCCGAGACTACTTCTTCATGATTCTGACCTGTACTGAAGACCAGCTGAGACACCCAGCACTGTGGAGTGAACAACGCCTGGATTCTTACACTTTCCATCTGTAGACAGCCATTGTTGCACTAGCTGGAAAACAGCATGCAAGCTAGAGTAATACATATATTTATATCATATATTGCATATAATATTCTGCATATTGTATATTATATATGAAACAAATGACCCATATATATATATATATTAACCAATAATATAATCTCTAAATCTGTACTTAATTACCTCTATCAATAATTTAATGCGTAGTCCTGAAAATATTTCAGAATGTAAACAGTTTTTTTTTAAAAACTCTAAAATTTGTTTCACAGTTTTAAAGTTTAGTCTTGTAAATATCTTAGAATATACTTCAGTAAAATAAGGAATTACAGCCCTGTTGGTAAAACTAACCACAAGGAAATAAGAAAAAATATTAGCTTGTTTCTGAGTATCATGGGTATATTGTTCCTTATGAGATATTCCTGTCTGCTATGTGTGATATGAATTACTCCTTTAAAGTATTGTTTATAACTTCAAGTAGAATAATTAATGCACACTAGGAGTGCAGTTAAATAATATGATGTCCTCATTATTCTTATGTTTTTCCTACAGGGATGTGACTTGTTATGAAAAATAATTCAGCCAGCTTTAAATATGAGTCTTTTAGAGAAGTTATCACAAACAATTGCACAGCCTTGATTTCTATTTTTCTAGTGAAAAATTAATTGTGCTATAGCAAACACGTCTTGCTAGGCAGACATAAAACTGGTGCCTGTGACTAGAGCTAAGGAATACAACCAGGTGAAACAAATGTTTCTCCAGAAAAGCCATAGATTTCAGTGGGAAAGGTTTTTTTGTTGTTTTGGTGTAAGTTGTAAATGCAGGCCTGTTTCAAGGTCTATTGAAAAGAGTAAGGGTTGTGTTTATAACTGATGGAGATGCATATTCTGGTCTCTTAATCAAGACTGCCATTATAGAGGAAACGATGTTTGCCAAAGGTAGTAACTACAGACTATGCCTTGCTATTCTGATTATAGCTCCACAATGACTGTGGTGGTTTTTAGTTAAACATTTCCATTCAATTTATTTACGACTTATTTGTTGTTCCCATATTCTCACATTATCATGGCAGTTGTATATTTTTGTATCTAGTTCTTTACCTCTTTATAGCACATATTTCTTCAAATTTGCATTTGCTTATGTAAGGGGGATTGGCACTACATGGCCATGCCATATCACACATATGGGAATCAGAGAACAACTCATGGAAGTCAGTTCCCTCTTTCCTGATCAAACCTGGGTCACCAAATGACTAAACCTTATGAGCCACCTTGCCATCCTACCATAAATATCCAAAAGAGGTAATATGAATTTTGATAGGTCACTGATCATTTTCTGGTTAATCTCAACTCTGCCAGCCTGGTGCACTAAATGAATATTTAATGCCTATTTTATAATTTTAGTCACTGTTAGTGTAGATAATAACACCTATTTAATCTGTATTTTGCTTTACATTTATACAAAGTTAACATACATATTTGGACTAGAATATTGTTGTTTGGGCAATTGTATCTCTGTTTAGCTTTTGTTTTTATTTAGACTTATTCTTCTAAAGTTAAACTAGAGATGCCTACATTACAAAGACTATGGGGTTAAAGATGAAAACATTTTTCTAATTACTGTGGATTCTTCACAACTTTGTCCCCATCCTCTGTGACTAAAACTCAGTCAACCCCAAGCATACCTTGCATATCCTGCAGTTTCCCAAGTGAATCCTATTATTTCCACCTGTAGGTTCTGCACAATTGAAATTCTATAACACCCAATTCAAATGTAATTTCCCCTTAATGTTGGACCAATTACAGTTAATGACATCTGGGATTAAATAATTCTGAATGCTTCTGAAGCAGTCTGTCCATTATTTGTATTCAACAGACTGCACATTAGTCTCCTCCCTTTAACATATTTTTCATATTCCTATTAAAGACACACAAAAGAATGTCTATACACATAAATACCCTCATAAATCTGAAAAAATCATACTGTTATTTTTGCATTATTTTTACTCCATTTATAAAGGCAATCACAATTCCTAAAATGGAAACAAATAGAGAATGATTAGGTGTGAAATATCACTTGATTTTTTACCACATAAGTTGATAGGTTGTCTGCATTCAGTTGTATTTCTAAAACAAAACTGAATTATTAACTAAATTGGCTTTTCTGCATTAAAATTTCTATTTAAAATCAGTTAGACAAAGACATGGAATTTGATAATATTGAAACAAATCCAAATGTACTTCTGTCATTAAATTGATAAGTTCAATTTAATTTTATTATACAAATAATTGGTTATGAAGGCATCAATTACATGATGGTTCCTGGAAAACATATTGATATGCAGTGAATTATGCAAAAGTTATTAAAAGAAATGCATCCACTGCCACTAACTGCAGAGCTGGTTCTGAAAACCCTTCTGACGGAGGGAGTGATGAGCAATTGAAGAAGTGACCTATGTAAAGACATGTACAAAAACGCTGGCAAGAGGAGGATTTAGCTAGTCCCGGTTGGAAGTCTCTATAAGGGAGCAGTCTCATGTTGAAGTCATCCTGGTAGAAGCTGAATTTGCTACTTTTGTGCACTTTTGTCAGTAGATTTTTTGGTGAACACTAAAGCTTCTGTGTGAAGGCTTTGCATTCTCAGGAGGAAGACTGCCTATTTCCAAAATATGATGCATTGGGGTCTTGTTTTTTATACACATTCATTCATGACCTCATCTGCTCTTTACACATTGACTTAAACTTTCTCCACTCCCCAAATATCCCTTTTCTTATATATTAGGTATTTGTGATGAATCTTCACTTGAAAACCAGTAAAAATCTTTCTGCCGTTTGCCAGTCTCAAAACAGGACTATAAGAAGCAGCCGCCACAGGTCTTAACTCCCACTAGGAAAAAAGGCCAGAGCCACTTCCTTGAGATGATGTGGGTTTGAAAAGCCAACACAAAAATTTCCCACCTAGAGTGGCTCTCATGGGAGGTCACCACAGCTGAGGGTGAGCAACCTTAGGATTTAGTAATTGTCAGTAACGCACATTCACTCAGGTTCATCCACTCCTCCCATTTCCTGCTTCCTCAATTCTACCCATTCTATTAGATAAGAAGTTCAGAATAATAAGTCAAAACAAAGATACCTGGATGGGAATATTAAACTGTGTAAGGGAAAGTCTGAAGGTTTCCACCCATGGTGTTCCAAAACAAATAAACAAATATGAACCTGGTTTGCTCTCAGAATTCAAGAATCTCACCTGAGTAAAAAGATGTACTTAACTGTTAAGAGTGTTGTTAGATAAGGTAGCAAAAGACATCACCATAGACAAGAATGTATTGCTTGATAGAGGGGCAAAGGTGCTTTCACCAAGTCTCAGGACCTAAATTTCTTTCTCAGAACTCACAGAGTAGAAGGGAAGAACTGAATCCTGTGACCTCTACAGGACCAGGGTGGCATGCCTGTGTACATGCATACACATGAACACACACACACACACACACACACACACACACACCAACTGCAAGTAAATAAAGTATGAGAAAATAAATTTTAATATAACTATGTTAATTTACTTGAAACTTCAACTTATATCATTTTTAAGAAATAAAATTCCAATATATTTTATCATGCCTATTTCTCTTCAGCTAATTTGAAGCATTTCCTAATTAATATCTTTATTGTATCATGGACTATATTGTGTGTTATTATAGAAGCCAATATTTTTACAAGTAACAAAGCACTAATACAATTATTGAGAAAAATATGATTTAAAAGGGAATGATAACTTCAATTCTATTCATTTTACTAGGCCAATAACTATGCTAACACATTATACCTCTCTATCAAGTCCAGAAACATAGTTTTACATGTTGAAAACCGCGAGAGAGCAGATACCGATCCTGAATTGTTTCTCAGCAATCTTCCATGTCATCTGTTCTGCTACTATGCTGGCAGCAATCAATAACTCAATATTTTCAAAATCTAGAATATTTTTTTTCCAAAAGGAGTCACCACAAGTAGCCACACAGTGTGAACTTCAGTGAAGTTTCATGTTGCCTTAACTTTGTTTTGTGATTCTTATCCTCCTGGGATATCCACCTTATTACTATGGTTTTCAGCAGGATGCAGATTTGAATATAATTATGTCATTTTTTCATTTCCATTTCTTCCCTCCAATGTCTCTCATGCACTTTATTGTTCTCGGTCATATTCATGGCATCTTTTATTTAAGTGTTTGCATATCCTAAATATATAATTACAACCTGCTCAATCCATATCATGTTACTTGTATGTAAATGTTTTAGGGCTAAGCCTTAGATATTTATTGCAAATTTGATATGCTCTTCCCTGAGGAAGACTAATATTCCTGCTCTCATAATTTATTTCCCATAGTTCTTTACCTAAGACTGAGACCTGAGGAGCTTTCTTCCTTCCATGTAAACATTCTTAATTATTACATGCTAACTAGAAGAGATTTTGTATATATACATACATATGTGAAAACTAATAAAAAGAATACTGATATTTAACAATGAAAAAATGATTATTGGAATTAAAGAAAAATACTAAGCAATGAACATGGCTTCATTCTTTATTCTGGATACTTTGCAATAATTGTCAATTTGGAGTAACTTTTCAACAGCAAAAATTCTATCATAGCAGTGAAAGTAAGTCCTAACTTGATTAATTTCAAAACTTTTTATATTTAACTCAGTGATGCCCCATGAGCACATTGATTTTAATTTTCTATATCGCATCAACAGGTGACAGCATATGTAATAATATGCTGTTATATATTAATTTTACACAGTGCAGTAAGAGTGCTAATCTTTATCCACCTTAAAGATACCTATGTCCAGGTACTTGGAAGTTTTGATTAGGTGCTGTTATGCAGCAAGGGAAATGAGCTTTCACTGATGTGCTGAAAGATGTTCTTGAGTTTAATGCAAATTAGGAAATCTGTATAACATGCAACGAGGACACATATGCTTACAAACATCCGTCAGTAAAAAGGAAGGATGGAAGGAATAAAGAGTTTTCTATTGGAGGACGTTTGTAGATGCTGTGTCTGTCTTCAGAGATGTGGGAGGGGACATGAAAGGTCTCTGGAAGCTGAAAGAATATGACCCATCAGCCCTCTCCTACACACTCCAAACAGTGCACTACCCTGCCAACAGTATGTTGTTAGCCCAGTGAGGCTCATTGTATTTTACATTGTAGAGTATTGAAACAGTGTTGTTTGGAACCACCAAACTTTAGCCAATTTTGACAATGGCAACAGGAGATTAGTTCACTGACTGAATCCCAAATTTTCAGATCGACCTGCCTTCAGACAAGGCTCTCACTATTCAAAAGTGTTGTATGAAATACATGGTATAAATATGTTCTGGGTTTAGACAAGATAGCCAGGCAAAAATTAGGAGATTGGGGGTGGGGGTGGGGTGGGGGTAAGGGGAGA
>LOEQ01004070.1:150287-166244 GCA_001685075.1 Bramus lutescens
AGGGAACCCTGACTGCTCTTTGGACTGGAAAGGGAGGGGGAGGGGAATGGGGGAAGGGGGAGGAAATTGGGAGGATGGGAGGAGGTGGAAATTTTTAATAATAATGAAGAAAATGGAAAAAAAAAAAGATGTTCTGGCTTTTATCCCCAGAGGTGTCTAGTTTTCCATCCCTATATTAAAATCAATACTCAAATGCCTGCATTTATTCTAGCCTGAATCTGTTGTTGTACTTTATAATATGTGTTATTGACAAAAAAAATTTAGAAAAACTTGCTTTTTGATCATGCTTCATTTCATTTATAAAAATCAATCAGGATTCAAAAGTGTTAAATAATTTCAATATAAATTTAGATTAGGATGTATGTTTGCTCCACTAAATATCAATGGTAGAGTTTAAAAAGATATTTCAGTTTCTCATTGATCTCATTTTATTCTTTTAAACTTTATTGACCTTTATTGACAAATTAATATAAGGTTTATTAACTAATTAATTAAATTATAAAACTATGAAACTGGAATGTGAAACACTCCCCCAGATATCCATAATTCTTGTACAGCTACTTCCTCCAATGTACAACAAGCCCTTCTTTGAGAAGGAGGCAGGCACACAAGACTCAGGAAGGTAAGTTGCTTTAAAAGGCTTCAAAAGCTCAGTTTCAAGTCCCATGAGCTTAAACGTTCATAAGACTCACAAGGCCCTTTCTGGGATTGCATATGCCTTATCATTGCTGGGAAGGATGAAACTCTTGGATAGAGGTTCTTGCTCATTGGACATGGAGCTCCTGGGTTGCAGCTTTTGTGAGCCTTTGTTGATTCTGGAGCAGGCTTTTCAGGTGCCTCAGAGCTATTCATGTTCTTGTAAGACAACTTTAACTTTCATCAAAGTTCTTGTATATGACCTTAGCAAACTTAGGTATTCCCCAAAATAGACTTGGGTGAAATTATGGAGTTTTCTGTAATCTAGTTTCCCTTCTTAGTTGAATGTATGAATGGGGAAAGGCACAGAAAAATTTCATTTGGAATTTTGACATTATTTTTAAATACCTTTGTATGAAGTTATTCATGTGTATCAACCATGTCAAAAAACAATTGAACATACAAAACACACTGAATCAGTGGAAATCAAATATAAACTTCAGCAACAACCACTATAATGCATCAAATGAATTAGCCAAGAAATAAATATCACCCAGTTCAGAAAAATGGGCTGAATTGTACAATATTCATTTAAGTGGGGTGACCTAAGATCAAGAATAGAAATACCACATATTCTCTTTATGTGCAATTTAGATTCTAAACTGTAAACTGATTTTGTATGCTTGTATTTATTTGGAAATTTGTGTGTATGTAGATAGATACTAGGAATCTAGACAAGAAGCAAGCACAGGAGATAAAAAGATTTTAAGGAAGAATCAGAATAAGTGTTGAGGAGACAAACATGAAATTAAGAACTTTGAGGGATAGAAGAATTTCAAAGGGGAATGAGGACCGGCAGGAAATAGAAGAGGAGAGACCACTGTCTGGTTGACAAAATTAAGCTTCTAAATTGACCGCATAAGTTGATCAGCGACCTTTCTTCTTGAAGACACCGTCAACAAAATGCTAATCATGTGAGTATGTAATCTTGCCCCAATATAATTTTTAAGTGGAAATTTCTTGAACTGTTGATGGTGGGTTTTGTTGTTGTTGCTGCTTTTATTGTCTTAATGAAGAGACAATAAAAGCTGAGTAAAAATGTCTGGCTTTGCGCCTTCCAAGAAAATTACTGGAATATATCTTTATCTTACATATTGTGATCTTCCATTGAAAATAATAATTAATTTTTATCATATCAAAGATAACAGAGATGAATTTTATGATAGGACATGTGTGAAAAATTCCTGATGTGGAGTTGAAATGGAGAATAAAGACAAAGAGAAAGCCTTCTAAATATTTTTTCTATTGGTTTTTGCATTATTTGTGTTCAGTGCTCTCCTTCAGTAAGTGAGTTTTTATTTTGCACTTCCATTGTGTGTAAACATAAGCAGCAGATGTCCAGGCTAATTCACAGGAGAGTGTTTGACCTATTCACAAATAATTCAAGAACATTTCAGTACAAATAAAATACCCTCTTGCTGCTATTACAAATAATCCAGGAGAGCTATAATCGCATGATGTGACATCTCCAATCAAATGCTACATTTGAGATATCACACTAAATGACAGTTACATTAACTGGGACCTTGATTAACTCACATTGTCATTCTGATTAGTGTTTCCTGATAATCAGCAAAAATGAGCAGTTTTCCTGGGCTTATTATCTATTTTCATCCATTTTTCTGAGAGGTGCCAATTTCTTTGAGGAGGTAATTTGATTTTTAAAGCTAATGTTTTTGAGAACCATAATTTATTTTGGATGCTAGTATTTCATTAGATGCAGCATATTTTAATTTTTCCCCACCCATAGCTCACCTTTCAATTTTGTTCTCATTCCAAAAGTTCTTTTTAAAAGCCTCTTTGATTCCAAAGAATCTCATTTGTGTATGTTTCCATTTGTTGTGCTTTTGTTTCCTATAAGAAAGAAACACGCAACAAAGCAAACATACAAAGACAATAAAAATCTTTCCCCTATACCAATATCTTGAAATGCTCTCCCCTTTGCTTTCTTCTGCTTATTTTATAGTTTGAGGCTTAAGATGTAAGTCTTGGTTTGATTTTTACTTGTGTATGCTTAGAGAAAGATATCCGTTCATATTCCAAATCTGCATATCATCATGGCTTAAATCGTGGTTGCAACCAGATGCCATCAAATTTGTCTTAATCCCTATTTAGTGGGAGGGAAAACATACCTGGTACTTTAAATATCATAGGTTATTGAGGTCATAAGTCTTAGAGGACAATTCCACTTTCCCAAACCAGTGTAATTATTACTGTATTCACTGTAGCTCTCACCACTCATCAAAGAATCTATGTATAGACCCTTCTTTTTTACAAACTGAAATCTGAAAAAAATATGATAATTTTTAAATAATATGAAAGTTTTCCTTTTTGCTGATGATACCATTGCAGCAAGTCACAACTGGTCAAAATGAAGAAAACAACTGTCTTTGGGGTATCCAGCCAAAACTGATGCATTTACAATACAATATGCAACTAAAGCTCATAGAACATCATAGAATAAAGGGCAGAAAGATGCAAGAGTCAGAATGCCTTCTAGGAGACTGTGTTTTTTGTATATAGTGAGGAAACCACACTCATAAAAAAAATCCTTCCTGGAGATGCATTATTACTGTCAGGCAAACTTGAAGAGAACATTTTTCTTTTTTCTCTTCTTTTTTTTCTTCACTATAGCTTTTTGCAGCAATTTTCTTCTATTAAATAATCCTTCTTGTTCACAGATATGCTTTAGGAAGGTTATGTTAACAAAGCACCGGATCACCATATTTAGGAAAAGGGTTAAAAGTCTGAGGATTTTGGGGAGTGTCAAGCAAACACTAAATTAGCTGTGACTAAGACTCCGTAGTCTGCTATATTAAGATATCCATCAACTTCTGCTACTTTAGTTCCAGGGAGCATATCCTTTCCTAATATAGTACCATGTTACCTACATTAAAAATAATTTGATTATCATAACCAACTTAATTAATTACTTCTGTTTTACATTTTAGATAACTTTCTGCAACTTCTAATCAGTAACCCCTTCTTCACCTTGTACTTTGATGTTAGAGAAACTGCTTCTTTCCATAAAACTCATGAATCCATCTGTGTTAGCTTAAATCTCTTCTTCTATAGCATTCTCCTCTCTTTTAGCCTTTGCAAGGTGTAAAAACTGTTTGGATTGTATTGAACAGGGGAAGGATGAGGCTGGTTTAATCTTTTTCCCAGCCCACTATCTTAATAAACATCATCTGCCATAACGCTGCTTCCCCTTCCATTGGGCCTTCACTCTAGAAGATCTTCAAATTCCGTTGGGAAAGCTGCTTTTAACTAAATATTTGATTCAAGCTTGCATGTTTTCAACCTCTCTTACCATTTGCCATACTTTTCTGGATCATTCTTAAGACTGAAAGATGTGAAATTCCTTCCCTAATTTGGAGATATTTAATGAATATTAGTACATCTTCTGTCAGTATATTCATGTCTAATAGGGACCAAAAGTCTGACAGTCTGAATGCACAAAGCATTTTTTAAGGAGACCAAGTTATATTGGTGAACTTCAAGGTCTTCCTAAAATATCTACGTAATATTTAACTTAAATATTCACAGGTTCTCTTACAAGATATAATAACAATGAATTATTTGAAGTACTGATGGAATTTCCCAAAGAAGGCATATTAATATGAAGAAAGTGTAGACACATCGTCATTATAATAAAACAGTATCTGAAAAGTAAAATCCAGTGAAAGAGTGAAAGAAAGTAATTAGAAACACATTCATTGTAGTGTCTAGGCTGTTTTACGTTCCTGTAACAGAATACCTGGATCTGTCAAATTAAATTTATTTTTCATTGTTCTGGTAGATGGGAAATCTATCAAGGTGCCAACAGTTGCTGAGTTTGTTCTTGGTCACCTCATCCCTTGGTGTAAGGGGTGATTCCAAGAAAAGGGTAAAACAGACTCAGAGGTCCAAGGGTTTTAATAATAGACATCAAATTATTCATGAGGTCAAAACCCTCATGACCTAATGCTTCCTCTTTGTCCCCAAGGTCAGCATAATTGCCTTAGTCATTAGATTTCTCACAGGAGCCTGCAGAAGATGCACTCATGTACCAGCAGCTTGTAAGGATGGGTATGAACTCTTAATTTCTTTTTAAATTTCTACTATTTTGTGTCCTCACACTCTTCAGCAATCTTATGTTACAACTTGGAATGAGTGGCTGTAGCCGCCCTTTTCAAAAGTTACCGTGCTTATCACCATATTTTTTTTATCCACATGAGCAATTATAGAATCATCTTGTCAGGTTTTTTTTTCATGCACTTACATGATAATTGGGAACGTGGGGATAAATAATATTTTGAATATCCCAAATAATGAAAATAGCTTCATTCTCCACTTAATTAACTCTCTTGCAAACACACACACACACACACACACACACACACTAGTATTTATAATTTGAAACAGTCTGACACTGCATTGAATCGTTATTTTTCATGAAGTAAAGGTTCAATTCTATAAAATTTGTATTGTTATATCCTCATAAACACAATTTAAAAATAATCAATATTGAAAATATCAACTTTGCATCTTGAAATCAACTCCTTTTATTTCCTTTGCCTGCTGAGTGCTTTCTCCGTTGCATTCATGCTGCCTAGATATCCTGAACGAGTCTTATTTCTGTTTGTCTATGTCTGTTACCCTTCATGATCAGCGTAAGTCTGGGGGAATCTCCAGAGAGGTTTGAATCTCAAGAGAGTTTTAATATAGGCGGGGCCATCCTAATTCTGTGGCTGAATATGTAACAGAAAAAGAGGGGTTAAATCTAGCACCCCCGTGTCTGTTTTGACACCTAGAGATCTGAAGAAGTCCCATTTCAAGGTCCCACCACTATGAAGTTGTCCATGACATTGTGGACATCACTGATGGTACCTTTGAAAAGTGGGAGCTAAAATCAATTATTCTTCTTTCAAGCTTCTTTTGTTAAATAATTGTGCCAGTGATCAGAAAATTAAAACGCAATCCTTCTCTGTCAGTTCGAGATTTGAGAGAAAGAGAACTAGCAGCGAGAAAAGTTTAAATCTTCTAAAAACCTCTCTTCTTTTCTGATTGCCTTTTGCACAGTCCAGGATAGTTGTTTACACAGTGACTCATCTTAAAATTTATCTGTCTCTTTCTGGAGTTCATAAGAAGAGTTCTCCGGGATAGGGACTTGAGTTTTGACTTCTGAGTGCAATTTGATGTCTGTGGTACTGTTTCTCTGATGCTTACAGTTCACAGACTTATTCCCATATTAGCACATATTCGCTCTCTAGATTAGCCAAGTGTTTTAACTGAATTCTTCTCTGCGGACACCTTTTGTAAGTAGCCTATGAACATATAGAAGCTGCAAATTATATAGATACTCAGTTTATAACCTTTAGATTATATAGATACAGACAAACAAAGTTAGTTTGTGAAGGTTTTGTGGTTGTTGGACAAAGACACAAAATTTATTGAGAATGAACACTTATTAAATATGTTACATGGCTCACTAACTTCCCATAGATATGTCATTCCCATAAATATTTTAATTAAATTAACATTCATAAATTATTTTATTTTTTCCGGGCAATTTATGGAATAAAAACTTATTTGGATATTGTGTGTTTGTCTACTAGTCTGCAATATTCCCCATCTGTAATCAAGATAGCACATGAAAAAGCAAGTAAAGTAAAACATTAGATAATTTTCTCTGAAAGCTTGCTACTTAGAAATTTTTTAGAAAACAAAATTAAAAAATTAAAAAGGGATAAATCTTTACAAAGATCCACTTGCAAATATTAACAGATTGAGATCTATTTATTCTCTTTTTGATATTCAGGAAAAACATGGACAGATGTGTTATGATACACCAACAATCTTTTTCTTTTTTATGTGGATAGAAATGACTGACCAAAGTAAATGTGGGTTTGTTTGATTCAATTAAAAAAATTCTAATTATTGCCTTCTGTTTAAAGTTTATGTATTTAAAGTGGATGGAATAAGAAGCAATTTGCCACACAGGATGCTAAAATGCATCATTCATTTCCTTTTTTATAATTTGAGTAAAGAAATCTAAAAATCTTTAATTTTCATATAAATGGACCTAAAGCAATAATTTTAATCATTTTTGCACATTCTTATTAACATTCTTTAATTATCCTCTAAATCAGTATAAATGCTATTTGTAATAATAGTCACATACTGATGTAAATAATTAAAAAATAAAATTCCAATTATTAAAAACTCAGTTATTTATTTATTCATAAAATAAGTTGATACAGTTCATATACCTCAATTTATAAACGATAGCATTTTTGTGTCTATGATGCTTTTCTTTTTCTTTCTTGTCCTTAATGCAGAACACTGTGCATTTCTTTGTTATTTCAAGGAAATAATATAATTTTCTTTATTTTTCATGGATAATCACTTTTTTAAAAAGTATATCAGGTTGATTCATGGGCGTGAATTACTGAATTCACATTTCTAGAATCCACCAAAGAGCCTGACACTGTACTGATACTATCTTAGTGCTGTATTGCTGTCAAAAGATACCATGACCTTGACAACACTTTCTGACAGAACATTTTTGATTATTAGGGGATTTTGTGGAAACTCTTATAAAAGAAAGCATTTACTTGGGCGTTGTTCACAGTTTCCGAAGTTTAGTCCATTATCGTCATGACAGGAACCATGCCCAGCACAGGCAGAATGGTACCTGAGGGTTTAAATGTGGATCCATAGGAAACAGGAAAAAGAAAAACGGAGCCTGCCTCGGGCTTCTGCAAACCCTCAGCCCATGCACAGTGACAGTCATCTTCCAATAAGGCTGCACCTACTGTAATAAGGCCGCACTTCCTGCTTTCTCTCAATAGTGACACTCCCAAATTAATAAATATTCAAATATATGAGTCTATGGAGGCCATTCTTATTCAAACCAGCACAGATGCCTATAAAGGCAACCATGATGGCATGGGAAGCAAGTAAACACAAATCTACTGATTTCTGTCTTAGTTTCAGCTCAGTATATTGTGGTTCAAACATGGGGGAAAAGGTCCCGAAGGATAAACAACAACTGAGTTTGTTCTCTGACCTACACACACATGCACACACACATGAACACACACACACGTGCACACACACAATTTTAATTTTATTTAGATAAGATAGGAGGCTAACATTAAAAAGGAAAATAACTAAATAGCCTGTCTTCAATTAACTTAATTTTTAATATCAATATAACTCTACAAAGGACAGTAAACAATATATACAACAAATGAGTGCATTATGTGAAGTATTAGAAATTAGAAAGTGATATGAGAAAGTATGCAGTATAGTGAAATAGTTTCAGTGGTGTAAAAGAGGACATGGTTATCTTCAAAAACCTACACAAGAAGAACCCCCCCCAAAAAAAAAAACCTGAGTGACTATATCGAGTATATGATTTGTAATTCCCACATTAAATTGCTACTGGTTGTGGCTAATTGCTGATAGAGAGATACTTTCTGTAGTTATGGACACTACTAGGTCTCCCACGCTACAGTGTTATACCCAGGCACGTAGGAGCTGCACTAACTGGAAGTGTGGATTACATATTTAAAATAAAATTGCGGAGGCTGGATAGATGACTCAATGGTTAAGAGCATTTATTCCTCCTCCAGACAACACAGGATCAATTCCCAGCACAACATGGGAGTTTATAGCCATCTTATGAATTTCATTGGCTCCAGACATACATGTGACTTACATGTAACCAAATACACATACACATAAATTAATATAAAGTTTTAAAAAAGAAACAGAGTTTTGGGGGGTAAGCTAGAGGAAAGAAATAAGGTAGATATAATGATATATCATTAAACATATGAATGGAGTTCTCTAAATGGAAAAGAATTTTTAATAAGAAAAAAAGAAGTTATTAGCTTCTAGACTTTTTACTTACACATATATTTATAAAATCTATCCTTTTGTCATTTTTCAAATAATCTTGTTTGATTTTTCCGTCCTTTCCAACATTTATATTTTTTAAAAGATCCCTAGCGTCTTGACTCTAACACGCCTGTGGTGATTTGAAGGAGAAATAATCTTGGGCATTTTAACACTTGATCACCAATGGAGGTATTGTTTGTGGAGATTTAGGTGGAGAAAAATTGCTGGGGAAATTACTTCATTGCCTGCAGGCTTTGAGATTAAGACCCTCCAGCCTCTTCTGGATCATGCTTTTTGTTTCTTCTTGGTGTTCAGAATGTAAGCTCCCAGTTTTCTGATCTGGCCATCATGCCTCCACTTTCTGCCCGGCTTTTTGGTCTTGACTTGCTCTTATCACTCAGAAACCATACAGCAACACAAACCCTTCAAAGGTTGCTTTGTTCATGATATTTTATTATAAAATAGATTCATAAGGTTCACTTACATCTATGAATTAATTTTTTTTGTATCTGAGTGACAGAGGAATAACTAACACAATTCACATAGAAGGATAGACAGAGTAAGCATAGTCTGTGACCCCTTTAATACCAGCAGTCATGAAGCAGAGTCAGGTAGGATGAAGAAGTTTGCAAGTTCACGACCAGTTAGGGCTACCAGTACACTATAAGACTTCACCTTAGAGTAATATAAAACAAAGTAAGTATATAAAAAAATTGAAGGTATTTTAAGAGGCAAAATGTAATACCTGGAAACTAGTTTAAAGTAATGAAAGGGAGAATTTTAGAAGAAAAAAGAAGAAAGTGATAACTTAAAAAAATTAGACATTAATTTTTTTACCATCCAGATATTTAAAATTACTTGTGAAGTTAAGATATAAAAATATAACCTTAAATATCCCCTTTAATTCAGAAGAAATCTGAAGATTGTAATCTGCCGTGTATTAGAAAGATAATTGATAAAAATAAGTGTCAATTATTCTCTCCTTACACAAATTACCATCTCAGAAAATACATTGAAATAATGTGATTAAGCATCTTTCAGTCTCTTTCAAAGATCCAACATCAGTGTTGTTCTTGAAAATGACAGTCCCAACCTAGACGTGTGATGATTCTGAGAAACTTAAGATCAAGTAAATAAAATTAGAATTCATATAACTTCCTTTCCCATAAGTTTTACATTTTATTAAAATAAAAACATTATTCGCAACTATATTTTCAGAACTCATGCAGAATTCCACTGCAAATTCCATTTAAATATGCAAAACGCATGCATTTTATTCCTATTAAAATATATTTACCTCAGTATCATTTAAATTTTCAGAGTTTTTGTGGTCAAATAGTAGGTACCTTAAAGATATTTGATTATTTTCTTCATTAACTTATCCCCCACCGGTAACATGAATAAACTTTCATGAAGTTAAAGGAAAAGCAGCTATTTGCTACTTTATGTCAATTCCAATAGTCAATTTTTTAGCCATTTGAAAAATTGAAATAATATACAGGTATAGTTTTAATATTTTTAAAGTTTGAATTATTATATTTTTCTCTATTCAAAATAGTTACAAACAAATATTGATTTTAGAATTTTTATTCGGCTAGTTTCTCTTTTCTGAAGCAATATTACTTGTTTTGAAAAATATTTGGCCTTGGAATGCAAATTCTTCCAAGAGTGGTTCTCATAAATCAATAAATATGGCACTGATTATTACCAAAATTTTGGGCATGGTATGTACATATGAGTATTAGGCATCCTCTTAACTTCTTGATGTCTATGTCTTAAAGATGATGTCAACAATATAGATGCAAGGAGACTCTTTACCTCTCAAGGGGGTGCTTGCAGTCACAACCCTGAAAGACAAAGGAGAAAGAATAGTTTTGTTTACTGTGAATATAGTTGAGCCACCCCTTGATCAGAGAGCCTTGATTGTGAGACAAATCCACTGTATTTGTAAGTTGCAGTTGGGTCACTGAATTTTCCAGGATAGACTTGAGGAACAACAACAACAAAATGTTCTGACAGTGTGCTGGACAGTTTTATGTAAACTTGACACAAACTAAATGCCTCCACGAGATCAGGTTGCACACAGGTCTGTGGAGCACTTTCATTGATAATGATTGATGAGGGAGAGCCCAGTGCATTTTGGGTGATGCCTTCCCTGGGCTAGTGGTACTGGGTTCTATAAGAAAACAGGCTATGCAAACCATGGTAAGCAACCCAATAAGCAACACCCGTCCATGCTCCTGTTTCCAGGTCGTTGTCCTTACTATATTTGATGATAAATTATCACATGTAACTGCGAGCAGAAGAAACCTTTTCTTCTTGAGTTCGTTTTGGTCATGATTTTTCATCACAACAATGTTGATCCTAACTAATATAAGGACATGGAAAATGTTAAGAAACTTTGGTTGATCAGGAGCTGGTTCAGACACTGGGTTCAAGAAACTTTGCAGCATCAAGAGTTAGCTGGAAACAGGAACCTTCGCAAAAGTGCAGACCAACTGTCCCTAGCTGCTAGCCCCCTTTCAACACCCAGCTTTGTTTTCCAGACAGGAGTAGAAATAACTGCTAGGGAGGGAGGGCGGGGGCCATGCACAGAAGCAGAAGTAGTCCATACCCTGTACTCAGCAAAATCAACCCCCTTGACCCTGAGTAAACCTGGCTTGCAGTTTTTGCCTATATATGTCAACCCCAAATCAGGAACAGGAGCTCTCCCTACTGCGTTGCGACACATGCAATGGGAAACTCCCAGCTAGTTGGCAAAAGAAATAAACCTTGCTTTTGCATTCTGGATTTGACTGGATTCTGGTGGTCTCTCAACTTGGGCACACCACTAAGTCAAGTTGGTACCAGGAGCGTGGGGTATTGCTACAACAGACCTGACCAGGTAATCTGGGAAAAGATTATAGAAGGATTTTGCAACTACTGTCTAGAAAAGACATTGAGGGTTGAGAGCTCAGTGAGCTGTAGTGCAGGAGCTTGGAAGATAAGAATGTTAGGGACAATACAGATGATGGAGTCCCAGCTTGTGAAGTTTTAGATAGAACTTTAAAGACTTTACAGGAGCCATTCATTATTTTTAATTAAGATGTTGTGTCTCTGGTCAGTTGCAGCTGAAGAATTGTCTTTAATTAACAAGAGACCAGCACCGTTGAAGTGAAAGCTTGGCTTTCCTGGGACAATTGATGCTTGTTACTGAAGAGGGGAAAAACCTGGTGATTAAGAGTAAAGCAGAAACACTGTGAGAAAATCTTCTGGAAAGTGTTTCAGGAGAGTCTGCAAATAGAAGCTGTGTTCCAGAAGCTGGCAAGATTGTAGCTTGTGATGGAAGTCAGACTTGGAAATGAGTAAGAGCCACCCAGGATGTACTGGTTTTAAAGGCATGAAGGGGTCAAGAGGAGCCACTGAGACTTGCCTCTAAATGAGAGTCCTCCAAAAGTTGTTGGTGAAGGTGCAGCCTCTGATGTGTTGAAGCCCCAGGC
This sequence comes from Bramus lutescens, assembly GCA_001685075.1. Taxonomy (NCBI): domain Eukaryota; kingdom Metazoa; phylum Chordata; class Mammalia; order Rodentia; family Cricetidae; genus Bramus; species Bramus lutescens. The sequence continues at coordinate 162,353 of LOEQ01004070.1, forward strand.
CTCAAAGGGTCAGCGCAGAGTAGTTAAGCCTTGACACCATGAGGAAAGACTAAGAAAGGTTATTGATGAACACGCAGTCCAGCTGCAACAGAAGATCCTAGTATCTTAAAGATGCCAGTGTCATAGGATGGCCACCAGGAATAGCAGCAACATTGGAGTAGAGCCAGCCAGAAGCTAGATAACTATAACGAGCTATGTGTATGACAGACAATGGACACAGAAGGCCCTCTGAGGAGACAAGATGATCACAAGTGAATCCCAGATATGAGGCATTGAGTTATTTACACCATTGGAGTTTGCTTTTATTTTGATCTGATTTTGACTACTGTGGTAATTCCTGTGCAGACTTTATAACAGACCCATGAAAAATGACCCATGAAAAGATAAGAATTAAAATCAGCTCAGCCCAATGTTATTCTAACTGGTGCTGAACCAGGATTTCAAGAGTCTGGCCCAGATCATTTTACTTTATCCATACTTAAGTACAATAAAAATTTGGAAAAAAATAATTTCAATAATAACACAGTACCAATGTACAACAATTTAATACATGTTTAAGTTAATATTCTTTACAAAATACAACTGGCTTTCTTCACAAAAACGGGTACTTTTGACTTAGAGATCATGCCCAATATTTATTTGTGGTCCAGAAAGACTGATTGAGGTAAACATAGTGACTGTGGATGTCAGGATTGGCCTTTCCCACTAAGATAACAGAGAAGTCACTTATACTGATTTAAAGCACAAGGGACTTTACTCATAAGAATAGGTTTTATGCTTTAATCTCAGCATCCAGGAAGCAGAGACATGCAGATCTCTGTGAGTTCAAGGCTAGCTGGCTCTAAAAAAGTGAGTTCTTGGACATCTAAGCTCTTACATGGAGAAATTCTATAAAAAAAAAGAAAGAAAGAATAGGTTCTATAATCTTAAAACAATATTCAAAATTTAGAGAGAAAGTATTTTGCTGTGGGATAATGCTCTTGCACACTGTAAAGATTTGTCACTCACATTAATTTAATAAAATGATGATTGGCCAGTAGCCAGGCAGAGAGTATCGGCATGGCAACCAGACTAGGAGAGCTCTGGGAAGAGAAAAGGAAGAGACACAGTTGTCATGCAGAAGCAGAGAAAGCAAGATGAGAATGTCTTACTGAGAAAAGGTACCAACCCACATGACTAAATAGAGATAGCAAATACTGTTTAATTTAATTTGAAAATGTAGTTATTAATAAGCCTGAACTATAGGCCAAAGAGTTCATAATTAATATAAGCCTCTGTGTGTTTATTTGGGACTGAAGGATTGTCGGACCAGACTGGACAGAAATTTCCATGGGTATTATATAGAATGAATAAAATATAAATTCTGAGAGATAAGTGCAGAACCTGTTTTATCAGATAATAAAGGACCACCCAGTTGTAAAACTACATATCCCTGGCATTTCATGAAGAGCAGTTTAGCACCTCATTCCACTGAAGGCATAAGCTGCGTGTTTATCTTTCCTGGCTTCTCCAGGTCTTCTCTGTGTCCACAAGGCCTTTTCGCATTCCACAGGTTATTCCCTGGTTCTTCTGGCTGAAATAGGACTGTATTTAACTTATTTTTTATTTTTACAGTATCCTACAGTTGAGGACTTTGATCTTTTAAAAGTGATTTGAGATTTCAAAGATTGTATTTTTTTAAGCCACTGAAACTTTAATGTGTTTAGATTTATAAAGACTGTGGGGATTCTGAAATTATTTGTGTTTTTAGAGTGAGATCTTGGGGATGAATGATAAAAGAAAGGTTATAACTTGAAAGTGATGCTGTATGTCAAATTGAGAAGGAGTCAATTGGGCTGGATGGTTTTATATCACCTTAACACAAGCTAAAATTGTCTGGGAGGAGAGAACCTGTCTTCATAAGATCCAGCAGTAAGATATTTTTTTAATTAGTGATTGATGGGGGGAGGCCCAGTCTATAATGGGTGGTGCAATCCCTGAGCTTGTGGTCCTGGATTCTAAAAGAAAGCAGACTGAGAAAGACCAGTAAGCAGCACCAATCCAAGCCCTGCATCAGTTCCGGCCTCCAGATATATCTGCCCTTTTTGAGTTCCTGCCTTCACAGCTTTGGATAATGAAATGCTATATAGAACTGTGAGTGACACAAAGCCTTCCAGACCCAATTTGTTTATGGTCAAATTTCATCACATCAACGATACCCCTAGTTAAGTCAGACTGACTTTATGTTACATAAAGTAACAAGTAAATATTAATGAAGTAAATGCAAGAATGTTCAAAAAAGATCATATAGAAAATGTCGTCTTCCTGATTTCATTTATATGACACTTACATAGTCACAGATACATTATAGTTCTTAAAGTGAGAAACAGACAAAAGGACCAAGAAACCTATAGTAGTTACTTTGCATACAAATTCTACCAAGTAATTTTTGCAAGTATATAAGGATTAATAGATCAACAACCTTAGAATAGCATTTAATTCAGCAATTTAAATCCATGTGACAATCTCTAGAAAGTAATGTTTAACAACATTAATCTATAACTTATATAATTTGTCTACTGTAATATTCCAGCACAAACTTTTAAGAGAGCCATGTCTCATTAGAGTACAATTTGAACCCAAGCTTCAGCTTCCAAATGATTTTAGAAAATGTCAAAAATATTATTACTTTTTCAGGTGTTTTAGAAATTGGCGATGAAACATTCTTTTTCACAGGAAGGAAAAAATTAAACATATAAGTATATGTAAACCTTTTTAGTGCACATCTGTAAGCCATTCATTGTTTCCACATACTAGGCTACTTTATTATACAGCACAATGAGACAACTTGCTTTAAATTCCACTTTTTGCATTCATCTGTAGTCAACTTTTGTTGTTACAAAGAAGGTTTTTATAATTACCAACCATGAACTGATTTAAAATATTTATCGTCACAATGGTATTCTATGTCTTTATAGAAACAATAAATATCTCAACACGCACTTTTCACATCTTGTTACAGAGAAGAAAGTTGCAAAATAATAGAATAATTACAAATTGGCAAGGACATTGCCTGACAACTTTAATAGCGTGATAGCAACATGCATTGACTGCATCTTAGAGTTTGGTTAATGAAATTAAATATTTAAATAGTAGAACATCAACAAGAATCAGGATTCTTTTATGTGTACAAGTATATTTATATTTTAAGACTCTGATGCCAACTAGATGGTAGTAGCACATACCGTTAATCACAGACAACAAGAGGCAGAGTCAGGAGGATCTCTGAGTTTGTGGCCAGTCTGGTCTATGGAACAACGCTCAGGACAGTTGAACCTGACTCAAAAACAAACAAAGAAACAAACAAAAAGGCTCTGGTGCCAGAACTAGAAGTCAATGAATAAGAAAAGACAACTTTATATGAAAGTGCTCTAAGTGAATAAAGATAATCAGTTGGACACCTTTAAGCCTGAAAAATCATATGGTGTCTCCATAACTGTGAAGAGCCTCTGAGATAATATTTCATCCAACCTTTAGGATCTAGAAGGCACCATGCTTTACTGGAATTTTCAGAATCAGGTTATGCATACTTGGAACAGAAATTATGGGTAAGACCAGGTTATTATCTATACATATCATGAGCAGGAATTACAAGTTGATATAACATTATATGAAAAATATATTTTTTAAAATTAGATAGTCCGAAAGTCTTGCCATAAAAGAATATTTTCTCATTGTTATTCTCATTAAAGAGAAATATATACTTTAAATCACATTTTATTGATTCAGAAAATTTTAGGGGAATGTTTATATGGGATACAAAAGGAAAAACAGATAGCTGATAGAAAGTGCTCCCAAAGAGGCTGGAGAGATGGCTCAGTAGTTAAGAGCATTGCTTGCTCTTCCAAAGGTC
>LOEQ01004071.1:15179-25920 GCA_001685075.1 Bramus lutescens
ATCATATCATCAGCAAATAGTGAGAGTTTGACTTCTTTTATGATTTGTATCCCCTTGATCTCCTTTTGTTGTCTTATTGATCTAGCTAGGACCTCAAGAACTATATTAAATAGATATAAAGAGAGTAGACAACCTTGTCTTGTTCCTGATTTCAGTGGGATCACTGGGAGTTTCTCTCCATTTAGTCTGACATTAGTTGATGGCTTGCTGTATATGGCCTTTATTATGTTTAGGTATGGTCCTTGTATCCCTGCTCTCTCCAAGACTTTATCATGAAGGAACGTTATATTTTTTCGAAGGCTTTTTCAGCATCAAATGAGATGATCATGTGGTTTTTACTAACAAAATGTATTTCAATCATATGCTAAAAACTATCCCTAGTACATATGTAACTTATGAAATCTTAAATTATATCATTTATTATATGCTCATATTTTCCTCAGCATTAGAATATCACATTGCATTCTTTAAATGCACTTTTTAAAGTGATATTAAGGCAGTTTTAAAAAAAAACACACCATGTTAGTCTTTCATGCATTATGTAATTGGGGTTTTTTGTGGGGGAGGGGAAAGTTGGATTTTTGTTTTTGTTTTTTTAGTGGGAGGAGTGAGACAGTCTTACTCTGAAGCCCAAGATTCCCTGGAACTCACAGTAATCCTCCTGCCTCAGTCTCCTTAATACTAGGATTATAGCCATGAGCTACAACATCTGAAAGTTTTAAAATAAGAGCTATATTCTTTAAGCAATTATTATTGACTTTCTATTCATATATGTATATATGTAACACAACTAAAAATAAATATGTAACAGAGCCAAGAAATATATTTTCCTCCCTAGAAAAAATCATACTTAATAGAAATCTATGTTCTTTATAAAGTCTACATTTAAAATTTATATTAATTCTCTCTTATGGAATGACTTGTAAATCTCTTCAGTTAATAAATTGCTGTTTTAAAATGAAGCTTATATGTGTTAGAGCAGAGAAACTGAGCCAAGAGAGAGCTGTTTCCAAGAAGTATGGAATGGTCTTAGCACTGCATCTTTTTCTGCAAGTCAGCATCCTTGCTCCCTCTGATTAATAACCCTCTGTCACATTCTGTCCATCCCTTAGATGACTGCAGTTAGTCCTTCCCTTAGATGACTGCAGTTAGTCCTGTTTCTATTCATTCCCATAGATGACTGCAGTTAGTCTTGTTTCTGTCCATTCCCATAGATGACTATGGTTACTCCTGTTTACAAAACTCAGATTGCGTCTCGAGAAAGTCTTTTCAGCGATTATTCAGCTGGTCTTTTAAACACAGTAGCTTATTTGAGAGCTAACAGCTCTGCACCTTATTACAATAATGAATATAAACTCACACTGCAGCGAATGTGGCATCTACACAGCACGTTCCAGGAGGCAGGCACAAAGAATGGCGCAAGTTCATGGATGGAGCTGAGCAGAGTTTTTGCATTTTGAAATCAAGTCCAGATATGTGGGCTTTTTTATTGTTAATTTAGCCTTAAGTCAGTCACACTTTTAACTTCCATAGATTGCATTTGTAACATATATGTGAAATTTGTTCTGACAAGGATTAAGATTCTGTGAAGACAAGAACAGAATTTTCCTAGTTTACTCCTGATCATAGATACAGAATTAAATATTAAAAGATAAGACCTAAAGAAAATGAAAATCATATAATATTCTTAATCTCTGTAAAACCATAAAACATTGATTCTGCTTATGTAGCATTCTAAATTTGAAGTGTAATGCCCATTTTTAGTTGATATAACCAAAACTCGTACCACGAATATTTCATCTACATTAACTGTGATATTAGAAAGCTTATCCATTTGTAAGGCCCACTGAAACTCTCCCATAACACCTTTACCATTTAATCATTCTTTTGCAAAGTACCATGTGTAAGCTGATTTTGATGAAGGATGTCCGAAGACTGGATTAGCTCCCTGGCCCTCACCTGCCTTTTCTACCACAGCATAAACTTTCCTGTAGTAACAGAAACTCTGTCTTCTTCACAATAGCTGATACTGATTCTTCATTTGTGAAATAAAGTTTGTCAGCCCTCCCTCCCACCTGTCCCATAGCGCTTTGAAGAGCTCTAGCAGGTGTCTGAAACAACAAATGCACGGAGTGTGGCATCCGCGAGAACTGGTTTGTCAGTTACTGCTTGGTTTAGTGCCTCTGAGAAAGGATGTCTACTTTTCTGTGTAAGAAACAGCAAGTGTTGTGAGACTAAATTCACACAAGGCCTGAGGCCTAGAAGTTACTCAGTGAAAATGTGTTCAGGCCTTCTCTGCTCTTCTCTTTCTCCCTCCCATTCTTTTCAACATTTGAAGGGATTAGAAGAACGTTTCCTCTCATAATATTTATGTTTAATAGCTACAACTTATTAAACGACCACCATTTGCCATTCACTATATTAAGCACTTTTATCATCTCTGATTTTCACAGCTTTCCCTGTAGAAGAGAAATAAGATTCAGGAATGTGCTCTTTTGTTTACCCAAGACCGCAAACTTCTAACCTATGCTAGTGATTAGAGCTGCAGGGAGGAAAGGAGGAGTTAGCTAAACTACAGTCATTAATCTCAATGTAAAATTGGGATCCAAGCCCAACATACCCAACTTCATTAACCCATGCTGCCACTTAAATTGTCTCACTTTGAAAAACCAAAAAATGAGAACTAAATGTTTTACCTCCAGAGTGATACAGAAATTTATTAACTGTCCAATGCACAGTAAACTTATATATAGTATTGTCACATTCTAATTTCATGTAATCAACTTTTATTTCCTATTTTTTCAGGAAGAGCGTGAATATAAAACAATAAAAATAAAGTATAAAGTAATTATCAAAAGTTAATGTTTTAAATGTTAATTATGATCCCCTTATTGTATTGTTTTAGGGGCTAATTATCAAAATGCTTTATATATATATATTAACTTCTAATAAATAATTCATCCAAAACATGGTTGAAAATTAACTACCCATGATGTGAATTGCAAGGATTTCTTCTCACCACTGAATTTCATTTAGCTTTCCTGGAAGAAATTTCCTAGAATAGTTCACAACATTTTATTCAGAGAACACAGTTGTTTACAGTAGTTTTTTGTTATTCGTTCCCAGGAAACATGTCCAGGAAGCAGAAATCAAATCTCATTTGAAATCTTTGTGTCTGTGGTTGTAGCTACCAAAATCTATTCTGATAAAAAAAGGACCTGAAATCCAAGGAAAAAAATGAATATTATTTTTCCTGTTATTTTTAATCTTATTAGTATTCATCTTTTTATACTAGAAGCATGTGGCAATTTAGTTTCCTATCATGTGCCAAGAATTACACAAAAAAAGAATTATAAAATTTTGATCCTAGAGAATTTTTATAACTAAACCAATTTTTAATTTCATTTTCTAAAACATTGAGGACTACACTTGGCTACTACTTGTGTTACACAATACAATACAATGATTCGATTTATACAACCACGACTCAAGCAACTTGAGTCAATAGAAACACATTAAAATCACATTCTAGGCATCTCTGAGCTCTAAAGGAAAAGATGGTAAAGTTCTAAAAGAGACACGCAGCCACTAAGAAAGAGAGAAGAGCAGTGGAGTAAGGTAGAGCATGCACATCATCACAGTATGGGAGTGCTTCACTAGGACACACGTCATGGAAGAGTTGAAGAAACCAACACAGAACCTGTGCAAGGGCAGCATCCCAGGTCTGTACTGGCAGACACTGCTTTATCGAACCTGTGGGCTGGGAATGATGCACACCTTTAACCGTAGCACTCAGGAAGCTGGTGTAGGCAGCTATGAGTTCAAGGCCAACCTGCACCACACAGAGTTCCAGGATGACCAGGGCTACATACTGAGATACTGCCTCAAAAAAGAGTTTTGAAACAATAAGACACTTAAGGAAATGCTCAACATCCTTAGCCATCAGAAAAATGCAAATCAAAACAACTCTGAGATTCCATCTTACACCTGTAAGAATGGCCAAGATCTGAAACACTGATGAGAACTTATGCTGGGGAGGATGTGGGGTAAAGGGAACACTCCTGCATTGCTTATAGGAGTGAAAACTGGTACAGCCCCTTTGGATATCAGTATGGTGATTTCTCAGAAAATTAGGAAACAATCTTCCTCAAGACCCAGCAATACTAGTTTTGGGTATATACCCAAAGGATGCTCAATTGTACTACAAGAACATGTACTCAAATATGTTTGTAGCAGCATTGTTTGTCATAGCCAGATGGACCTTTGTTGGATTTACGGGGAACTGGCTTCAATGGATAAGGAAAATGTGGTACATTTACACAATGGAATAAAATTACACAGCACAAAAAAATAATAACATCTTGAAACTTGTGGGCAAATGGATGGATCTAGAGTGAGGTAACCTAGACCCAGAAAGATGAATATAATATGTACTCAATCATAAGTGGCTTTTAGACATAAAGCAAAGAAAAACAAGCCTACAATTCACAATCCCAGAGAACCTAAACAACAATGAGGACCCTAAGAGAGACACACATGGATCTAATCTACATTGGAAGTAGAAAAAGTCAAGATCTCCTGAGTAAATTGGGAGCACGGGGGACCATGGGAGAGGGTAGAAAGAGGGGAGAGGAAAGGAGGGGACTGGAGAAAAAATATATAGCTCAATAAAAACAATTTTAAAAAAGAATAAAAAACAAATTCATACATTTTTTTAAATACAAATCCAAAGCACGCAGTAGAACTGGCCCGACTGCTGGTAACAGCTGACAATCACGAGCCTTCCCTCTGTCGCGGGGATCCTGGTGTCACTATCTTCCTCAGCCAAGTCATGGAGACTGAAGAATAAGCCTGAGGAATTAGCAATGTGCAGCTTGGATGGTGTTGTGCACCACTCCCTCTGCCTCAAAAGCTTTCCCTATCCTATCTAGCTCCATCATGGAACTCACCCTCTCTAATCTCTGAATCCCAGTCCCCACATGCACCCTCATGTGAATGAAGGGCTCTTGACCTCAGTTCTGTCCTTATGCTCTACTTAAACCCATCACAGAGCACTAGAAACCACCCACTTGAGTTTTTCTCCATAGGAAGGAAGTCTTTTTCCAGGCAGGAATTATTCTTGTTCAGCCACTAACATGGCAGTGTGATAGCCTAAGTGCTAATTATGAATTAAAATAAACTACTACTTTTAAAAAATGATTTGGAGATACAGTTGATATGGATGAAATTAGTTAAGATGGAATCACACTGGGATAGGGCAAGCCCCTAATCCATTATGACAAGTCATCAGAAGAAGGTGACCCTGACTAGCTGAGAAAAGGAAGGAGATCAGTGGGTGCGGAAAGAGGAATAAGAGACGGTAATGTGGGGTGAATGTGATCAAAAAACACTATATACAAATATTAAAGTGTCATTAAAGAAACTCCACTATATATAATTAATCTGTGCTGTAGCCCAATTAATAAAATCTCAAGAGACAGATATTGGGGTTCAACCTGAAGACCAGAAAGGCAAAGCAGCCAGCCACTGGCTCTTACCTCGACCTCAGTCTGAAAATGGTGATCCTGCCTCCAGGAAACCTCAGAATGATACAGAGACTAAGAGCTGTCTCCTCCTGTTTTATAATCCTCTCTAGTTCTAGGATTAAGAGTGTGAACCACTACCATTTGGTTTCTATGGCAAAATAGTGTGGCTACTGGGATTAAAGGTGTGTGTCATTGCTGCCTGATCTTTAAGGCTGGCCAGTGCAGCTGTTTTACTTTTCTGATCCTCAGACAAGCTTTATTTATTAAAATACAAATGAAATGCCACTACAGTGTGCTAATAAAAACTTTAAGATGGGCATAGTAAACAAGACTTTTTGAGGCTGCTTCTTCCACAATAGGATATACTATTTTATGATTAAATTTTTTTGTAAGTAGAAAATTGTAATAATAAAAAATAAGCACAACTCCCTCCCCAAATATGACTGTGAGACATAAGGCAGAACGCTTTTGACAACAAAGGCAGAGACTCTAGTTCTATAAGCCAAGGAACAGCATAGATAGCCAGCAGACCACTAAACCGCAGGAAGAGGCCCAGAGGAATTTCAGAGGAAGCATGGCCTTGCATACTCCTTGGATCTGGACAATTGCCTCCAAAACTGCAAGAAAAGGTGTTGTTTAAAAGAAAAATGTGTATTACTTTGAAATAGAAGCCCAAGCACAGTGTGTAATACATTTGGATGGACAGATTGACTTGGGATTTTCCCATCTCTGAAAAATGTGTTTTATTCTCACTTTGTATTTCTTTCTTCTAGTCTTGTACTAAACAGAATGTCCTTTTCCCTGAGTTTGTCTGCTCTTTAGTTTATATATTGATATATCTTCATGCCTGTGATAAGTTTTATGCTTATGAAAACTCACCTAGTATATGAAATCTGATAGCCAAGAAAGAAAAGGGAGAGATACATGGAAAGCTTTGTTATCGAGTACAAGTTCTAAGGCCAGCACTCTTTTATTGTGAGCTCGGGTGAGATGTGATCTCTGGGTTTACTGATCTTATATCTACCAGCCACTTAGGGTAAATTTCCTTCCGTGGCCAATAGCTAAGATCTGTCATTGAACTGCTAGAGTAAATTATTTAACCTAGCTCTGTCCCAGTTTCCCCCACCTGTCAAATGGAGGAGGAAATGTCAAATTTCTGAATTCTTAAAATCATAATTAAGTATTTTAAGATCTTAAGATAGCTCATATGATAAGATCTAAATAAAAGTTAGTTGTTATGAGCAAAACCAGTATGTTTAAAATCAAAACCAAATTATTCTGTATAGATCTATTGTGGAAAACACATTTTAACATCCCACTAATGCCAAAAGAAAAGGAAAATTTTCACCTTCCACAGATACAGGCTTTTTACTATTGTGTCAAAAGTCTTGCTCTTTTTTTCCTTCTTCAAATAGGCCAAAAAGAGAGATGAGATTCTCCAACTCTTAAGGAAACAAAGAGAAGAGAGAATTTCGGTAAGAGTGGTAGTGGGGCACTGGATGGCTGACTGAAGGTATGCATGATCTGTGGCAAATGTTCAATGGTTCTTCTGACCCTTTAAATCTATACTCTCGTGTTCTGAGTCTTCTATGCACCAAAGGCTGGGAAAACAGAAATTAAGTAACTGGACAACCCATAAACCAGAGACAACTCCAAAAATTGTAACTCTGATGGCAGAGAAACAAGGTGTATAGGTCAGGGAGTCTATTTGACGTGGGATTTCTCCTCTATATGCTATGAATATGTTTTATTACCATTGTAAATAAAGAAGCTGCTTTGGCCTATGGAAGGGCAGAATAGAGCTAGTCAGGAAAAACTAAACTGAATGCAGGGAGAAAGAAGGTGGAGTCAGGGAGACACCATGTAGCAGCCGAAGGAGAAAGACGCTGGCACCTTACCAGTAGGCCATAGTCTTGTGGTGACACATAGATTAATAGAAATGGGTAATTTAAGATGTAAGATCTAGCTAGGAATATGCCTAAGCCATTGGCCAAACAGTGTTGTAATTAGTATAGTTTCTGTGTGATTATTTGGGTTTGGACAGTCAGGAAATGAACGTGAAGTCTCCGTTCACATCTATTGTTCACATATTATAAAGTTGTAGGCTATTAATATCAACTACTTCATTGCTAATTACTTTACAATGATTGATCTTTGTAGACCAGAAAAAATACAACTTAAGCGATTAAAACTTTTATAAAAAAAATAACTCACTAGAAATATAGGGATATTCAAACACAAACTTCTGAATATGCCTCAAATTCTGTAATCAAAACATCTTTAACTCTATGGTTTTAAAATGTAAGAAGCTTGTCTTTCTAGACTCTGTGAAGATTTTTACCTTAGACAGTTTTCAAGTGAATACATTTCAGACAGAGGAAGTAATTGCTGGGCCAAGACTATCTCAGGACCTGTACCTCGAGGCCTGTAGGACACAGAAAAGCCTGGCTCGAGTTTGAGGGATAGTCTCAAAGGTACCAAGGATGAGACATGAAAATCTATGTAGACATCCCTCCAGCCAGAGGGAGGGTTTGGCTGTCTCTCATTGGCTAGAGATATCCCCACATCACATGATGTCATGCAACCTATATAAGCTGACGTTTACAGATATAAACTGAGTTCCTGCTTTGACTTGACTCCCTATCACGTCTGATTGTCCTGCATAGTGGGGCTGCTCATCTGACTGTCCTGCATAGTGGGGCTACAGAACAGGTGGATAGCACCCTCACCTTTCCCTGGGGCATAAACTAAGGAGACCTGGCGCTAAGTATTTTCCCTTTTTATTTTTTCTAGAAAGAACTGATTTCATTACCTTATAAGCCTAAGGCCAAAGTACCCGAAGCAAAGTAAGTTTACTTCTAAAAATCCTCATCTTTTTATTTACTGTTTTTAAAGAACATTTTAATTTGTCTCCTACCAACAAATCTAAAAACCCTACACCACTGTGTTGGGGTTTCTTGCCTTAAATAAACATACTTGTAACTGTGCTCAAGCCTGCACAGATCTGTGGGATGTGCACACATGTGTGAGTGCAAAGTGGGGAGTAGGTACTGGAGCCTCTTTGTGCCTCACTGTCCCTTCCCACCTGTCTTCATGCCCTCCCAGCTCCACCTCCCCATGATCAGCCTGCCATCTTTGGTGCATCTTCAGATCTTATCAATAACCAGCTCTGATCCCACCAGTAACATGGCTACACCAGCCTGTAGGTGACAGAATAACGTTAGAATTGTCAGCAAATAGCCTTAAGGAAGAATGATTCTGTCTACAGAGATTTTTTTTAAATCACTAATTACCTGTCTATATTTTCTTTTTTTGTCTATATTTTCTACATTATGCCTCACATCTTAGTTTCTTATTTTCAAGCAAGATGATCTGACTTATTGCCTGTGAGGGGAGGAAGGCAGCCTAAAGGAAAGACTTAACTAGCCCAGATGGTGGACGAAGGCTGCTACATGAATGGTACAGACGTGTCTGGGTGCCTTAGACTATGCTGCATTTTTACAGAATATTGTGTTACTGTCCTTGTTGATTTGCATACAAGTGCATTATTTTACAACTTTAACATAATTTTTAGTGAATAAATAAGTTTAGTGGGATCATTTACTAGAGCAGGGATGATTCAGAAGCAGCTATACTAATGAAAATTAAGTCCCACCCTGAATAAGTTTTATACCTCTTACAGAATTTAACATTTGGGCATGAGGAAGTATCATATGGAACCCCAGAGAGGTTTTTGTAAGGGTCTCCTGAGGGTCTTGTGACCCCCTTCCCTCCAGAAGTGAATGCTGACAGTCCCATTATCATAGACCTAGCTATCTGTTGTGTAGATTATTCCATTGCTGTGATTCAGGGTTAAGGTTAAAATGATAATTTCAAGTTCTTGCTTAATTTCTTTTGTAATATATTCTCTCCTTAATCCCAAAGCTTGAGTTTCTTTCCATTTCACAGTGACATCTTCCTCTGCACTTAGAGATCATCCTTTTGACAATCACACACTACTATGTGTCCATATTTTATAATTAGTTAGCTCACTACTCTTAAGTTATTTAATAGTTCACATAATTTTATGCCTTGTCTATAAATATATTATAGGTTCCCTGAGAAACTGGATCATCCAACTTAAGTCAATCTTGGGATTCGGAATATATTTGTCTTAAAAATCTGAAATACCATGTTATTAAGCATTAGCTAATTTGGAAATTGATGCCTCTATACTGCACACTAACTTATACAAACATTTCTTAAATTTTTATATATTTTTTCCTCCATATTGTCCACTCAGCCTCAAATTCCTACACACAGTGATGCAGGCTAAAATCCTTCCTCAATAGACCTTCTCAGGATAATCTGTGCCCTTTCCAGCAGAAAGCAAATTCATAATGATGCTTTCAAAGTGATATATCTAGCATTTGCCCCGGTAATATTTGCATTTTCAAGGGGGACTGAGTCAGTTAGGGTAGGAGACTATGGCCTCCTTCACAGCACACTTCTCAGTAAGATAACCATTTCTCTCACATCTGGTCCATACTTGGTCACAAGCCTTAATACACATTCAGAATCCACAATGCTGCCTACTGGGGACATTTTCACAAGTCATTTCCGTACTACATCGTGATCACAACGACTGATGATATTTTATACGAACTGGCTCTTTCTGTCGCCTTCAGGGAAGTCTCATCAGAGTCAGACAAACAGGACCAAGAAGAAGTCAAAGCCTTGCAATGATTTGATTGACATATTGTAGCAGGTGACTGACATTATTCACCTTTGAAGAAAGTTATGCTTACATCAGGATCACCAAGTAAAAAGTGTGCAGAGTTCCAGGAATTTGGCAATTACTGAGCATTCAAGTTAAAATATACTAAAATAAAAGTTAAGAAAGTAGACAGGTGGATTTTGTCATTCATTGAACATTTACGTCTATTTTATTTATTTGTTTGACATCACACTATAATCACCTTTGTCATCTTACACATCTCAAACTCCTGATTTTGTTTTATTTGAAGGGTATTTGTAGAATGTATATATTTTATTTGTATTATGAATACTCAATTAACAAGAATAAGGGGCTCTATATGCCCCCCTGAGTCTACTATAAGCAAAATAATAAAACAAGGATAAAAAGGCATTCTTAAAAACCTAAAGACTTCTCTTAAAAATATCTCTTTCCCAGCCAGGCGGTGGTGGTGCACATCTTTAATCCCAGCACTTGGGAG
>LOEQ01004071.1:27320-60732 GCA_001685075.1 Bramus lutescens
AAGAAAGAAAGAAAGAAAGAAAGAAAGAAAGAAAGAAAAGAAAAAAAGAAAAAGAAAAAAGAAGAAAGAAAAATTACAACACATTGTGAATTTTCTTGGCAACTAGTCCTCCCACGGTGATACATCCCTGTGTTGCCAGGTATAAGAGTTACCACTGCAACAGTACTGCTTAACAGAGTTCTAAAGCAATTTTGGCTATTGCTCATACAAAGTTCAACTTGTGGTCTGACTGATCTGATTTCAGGCCACTTAAAGCAGTTCTGTCACTCACACTCTAAGTCTGTCGATGGACTGAGGCAGTCCTGCACTACATATCACCCTCTTGGAGGCACTCATGGACCAGTAGGATATCTGAGGCTTGCTCCTCTCAGAAATAAAAGATACAAGAGAATGAATAGAACGCAAAAGACTTTTCTGCAGTAGGCTCATAAAGTTCTGGCTTATTCTATGGATTAATCAGATCTCATGGCAGAGAGAAACATATTCAGCCTTTTTAGCAAGGGGGACTGTACTAGCATAATAAAGGATATGTATCCTGGGAGGTGTGAAGAATTGAGGTCATTACTGCAAGTCTCTACACCCAGTTTATTGTGTATGCTAACAAAACCAGTATGAACCAAAGTCAGAGTATCATAGGGAGTACTCAAGACACAATTTAACTATTTGAAACAAAGTGGTCATTTCATAAGTTGAAGCAGATCTTGTAATATTAGAAAATATATTTAAACTGACATTAAGTCAGATGTAACTGCACATTTACATATATATTATCTTCGACAAAGTATTACAAAACTCCAAGAACTAGAATGATAATGCCAAAGGGCACACAGACCCTGAGGAAAGGCGTCATTCCAATGGTACAGAGCATCAGGTACCATTCCGGTGCCATAGCACCACAACAGTTGTTGCCTTGCTGGGATGACCAAGATGTTCTAGGAAGAATAGTTGTAAGTTGTGAGATATTTTTGTCAGAACAGAGGCAAGGGCTGCTCGTCCTGCCCTGTCCCTGCTGTTTCTGCGACTACAAGAGCTCCTGCTACAGTCTCAGCTAGAGCTGCGGCAGATCCTGCCTGACTATTGTTTGCTTAGAACTGGAGTGGGTAAAGACGGTGGGAGCATCGCCGCTACATTTTTTTTAAAGTTTCATTTTTAGTTTGTGTTATGAGTATTTTCCCTGCATGAATAAACACCACATGTGAGTCTGGTGCCCCTTTTGGTCAGAAGAGAGCAGAGGATCCCTTGGAATTGGAGTTACAGGTGATTGTGAGCTACCTACTTGATTCATAGTTTTTTGAGTCTATTGTTCAGATTATTTGAAAACCCGTTTACTATAAGACACAAATATAAACCCAGCTATTGTGAATTTAAAAGGGAGCATCCACTTAGGCTAGGTTGGTTATGGAAGCGTTTGGCGGGTAGGATCATTCTTTCCTAGGGGAGTTATCTTTCTGTCCACCAAAGGCTGAACTCCACAAACTACACCCACCTCTCAGTATGTGTCCTGTGCAAAGCAAATGGCTTTCTGGCTGAGACTGGAAACACTCCAGCTTCTGGTGGAGGACTCCTAAAAACTCCTGCTCTACCTTCTTTTGTGGAAGCTTCTGTCTGAAGTGCTCCTAGTCAGTATACACTGCCTGCCTCAGAATCCGTTCTTCTCTCATCCTGGACGTTTTCGTCCCAGGAACAGCCTGAGTCTGAAGCGTACGGAGGTGTGATAGGAGTCTTGTCACTTTGGCCCACTTGGTAAGAACTAGGTGTAGTGATGAAAGTAAGAGGTGATACTATTTGAAGACACTGCACTCTCTTCCCGTTGAGTGGGACTTTCCTCTCTGTTAGGCAAACTCAGGACATCCCTGGGCGGCTCTCTCGGGAGAGCTGGCCCCTTCCGCTGCCTGCTCCCTCCAGTGAGCTAGCAGTTTCTCCAGCCTGGAGCCTGGAGCACCAGACCAGGCCATCGTGGGCGGGCCAGCCCAAGGGGCTGCCTTCGCCGCAATGACGTCCCAGGAGGCGGAGGGGCGACCAACTAACGGACTCTGCGCCCTCCCGGACTCCTCCCAGTGCGGGGTCTGTGGGTCCATGGGAGATGCGGCTGTCTTGGTGGCAGTTGCCAGAACGCAGCCGCCTGTTTGCCCACTTCCCTGCCTTAGCCCTGGGGTGTTGGAACGCTCTGGAATCCAGCAATGCAGCCGGGACAAGCGCTGCAGGCCGTGTTGCTGGCTGTGTTGCTGGCAGAACCGCGGGGCTCGAAGGGTCGCCTGCTGAGCGGTGAGTGTGCGCCCAGGGAAGAGGGTTGGTGCCCGAGCGCCTAGGGTTGACGCGCCCAGTACACCCCAGCTGTTGAGGATTGTCTTCAGGGCCACTGCACCCCTACTCTGTCCCTTCGCGTAGTGAGGGGTTCAGCGATCCCAAGATCCGCTCTGGGACCCAGTCTGCCCTTCTGAGTTCTTTGCTTTCAGAGAGTAAATGTGCAGTCAGCTCCGGTTCCTGGGCTGCCCTGGGTATCCTGAAACGCTGGAAGTCCATTCTCGCCCAGGGGTTACCAAGGGGTGAAGTGGGAGGATAGCCTGGGTGGGGCAGTGGCAAACTTGCTCCAATGAGTGCCCCTCCGCCTGCACCCTGTGCAGTGCCTGGATCCTCCAGAATTGGAGGCAGCCAATTCTGGATCTGCGGGACTGTGGGAAGCCTACCTGTTACTCTTGCTCTCCTCTGAGGGGTTGATGGCTGGCCTGGAATGGGAGCGCTTGGAGATTAGGAAAGCAGTCTAGTTAGAACGAACGGAACCAGCCCTGCCAGGCTCCAAGAATGACTCTGCTTCCTTCCTTGTGTGTCACTGCAGCCTCGGACTTGGACCCCAGAGGAGGTACAGTGCTCTGACTTCTTTCTCCTTCCACTCCGTCTGCATGTCTGAGAAAGAGTATCTATATCTTTTTATCAGTTCCCCTTTGGTCAAAGAGGGACAGAGGAAAATGGGAATCTCCACTGTATCCCAGCTTGTGGGCCTGATTTAAGGAATCTAACTTTGGTTTCAGGATGGGGATGTAGTTCAGCTCAGCAGAGGAGCAGCCAGGGTTAGACCTGCATGGCTCCGCACTTGGTGGTGATGGGAGACCTCCTGCCTGCCCTTCCCCTTCCTGCAAATGAGAAAAGAAAGACACTTCCTGAAGGCAGGGGAACCAGATGGGTCCTCGGCTGCCTTCCAGCTCTGGTGCTCCCTGGCACTCACTAGCATACAGGGGATGTGTGCAGTCATCCCGGACCATACAGGAAACCCTATCAAGCTGTTAAGCTTTCTCTTGGCAGTCTGGCCCTGAACGTGGGAATGCTAGAAAAGACAACTCCAGTTTCTGTTGCGCTAGTAGCCAGGTTGGGAGAGGCCAGGGCCCCTCTGCCTTCCTCTGCTACCCACATTCTCCTTTTCTCTGGACACCTGCCCGGTGAGCAAGGCCAGCTTCTGAGCACTCCTCATCCTCCGGGAAACCTGTCCTGCTACAGACCTTTTGTTTAGCAGCAACAGCGCCTTCTAAAGGGAAGAGGTACAGAACACTCCCAGCTCCTTGCCCAAGTGTGGAGTTGGAGGAGAATTTAGCACTGTCTGTGGTCTTTTGACCTGTACGCTGGACAATTTTTGAAAATAATGAACATTGTCTGGCTCCCTGCAGAGCTGAAATACAGGATGGGGAAGTTGGAACACTCCAGAAGGCCTGGCAAGAGGTTCAGAAACTAAAAATCACTTATGCCTTACTTGGTGGCAGCAATTCACACCTGAAGCCTACAGTTTGGCTCTTTTATTACAAGGGACTAGTCTCCTTGTTGAAATTTGTCCTTTATTTTGTACACTGAACTCCAGAGTCAAGCTATGGGCTCCTGTGGGTTAGTAACTGGCATGTCTGTATTCTCGATATCTAGCACATCAGGCAAGGAGGAATCACCCAATAAATGTCGACTGAACAAAGGGGCGACTGGGCTAAGTTTCAGTTGCAGCAAGACCAGTCATCCAGACACAAGCTAAGGTCTGTGATGGTGAACAGTTTGCTATTTGCTGCTCAATGGAGTCTCATCCATTTTTCTAAAACTGTCTTCAGTGCTTGAAGTGTCAATTAAATAAGACATGCGCTCCCAGTGCAACCTGAGCCTGTCAGAGAGTGGAGCACCATCAATACAACTCAGTGATCCTGGTATGACTTTATAATCAGATCTGGGTCCTGACACTGGCAGTGCTGCTGATGGCTGTATGACAAATCAGTTTCTCTGAGCTTCAGTTTCCTCATTCATGAAGTGGGGCATAAATGGTCTTGACATTGGACGACTGTTACGAGGACTAAAGGAGAATAATCTTTATAAAAATAAAATCTTTACTATAGCTAATGGGACATGGAAAACGTTCAGAAAACTCTAGCTAGTATCTTTTGGTCAGAGATCTGATTATCAGTAGCAGAAAACCCCATGGATGTTCTTAGCTTCTGCTCACATCAGAGACGGAGCAAATTAGTCCCTGCATAGACAGGAGACTTTGCGGTCCATGACTGACTGACTTCAGAATGCTCCTCTTTACTGAAGAAGGAACCCTTAACAGTAACACTTACTCTAAGCCCTCATAATTCCCTAGGACTTCCTAAGGGCATGAATGTCTTATTTGTATGCATTAAATGAAGTCATAAATATTTACCTATTCTCTCTAAAACACAGAAACATCTTCAGCAATCTGCACTGAAACAAAAATATAGATGCCCTACACAATACAGGCACTAGAGTTTAAAGCCACTGTTACTTTGTGTTGGAAAGAATATTAATTTTTTTCTAGAAAGCCCGAGTGATAAGAATCCACAGATGAACCATCTGAATTCCTGCCGGAGACAGTTTCATTCAGATGTTTCTAAGTACATCTGCTCTGGTACACTCTCTTGGGGCACTGAAACAGGTTGCTTTCTTTTTTCCCTAGGGCAGCTGGTCTGCTGGGGAGGGACTCGAAGGCCTTGCTACAAAGTCATTTACTTCCGTGAGGCTTTTCAAAGACTGAACTTTGAGGAAGCCAAAGAAGCCTGCAGGAGAGATGGGGGACAGCTAGTCAGTATCGAAACAGAAGATGAGCAGAGACTGATAGAAAAGTTCATTGAAAACCTCCTGGCATCTGATGGTGATTTCTGGATTGGCCTCAGGAGGCTGGAGGAGAAGCAAGGCAACAGCACAGCCTGCCAAGACCTTTATGCTTGGACAGATGGAAGCACATCACAATTCAGGTAAGTGTGTGAATCCCACAGCAGCTGGTTCCCTTGAACATAGCTCAGAAAAGAGTTAAGCAGGACCCACAGTCAGATTCATGAGAAGTTCTGGCAGTAACAACAGAAATATGGCAAAGACGGAGAGCTCAGCCTTGACTTGGTCCCAAGTCAGGTTGGTGAATCCCAGTGGCACTTTTTAAATAGCACACCATGCTTGGCACCAATCGTTCTGGCTCTCTGGCCCATGGAGCTAAGACTGTGGACCTTGAGAAACTGAAGGTGCATAAAGATAGGGCCAGGGTAGGACTCCAGACCACAGGGAATCAGGGTAAGGGCAAAAACCCATCTTACTCTACGGACTGACCAAGGGTGGAGGCTGAAGAAAACTACAGTTTGTAGAAAACTCCTCAACTCACAGCATCAAGATACTGATAATCACTCACATCCCATCATGTCCCATGATGCTGTCATCATCTCTTCCTAAAAGCTATGGAAACATGGACAGACACTTCAAAAATATCCACTTTACAAGGCAAACATAGGAAAGGGGAACAATCTGCCAGAGTTAATCTTTGTACGATAAAGAGTTGTAAGTCAATTTAAATACATAGGTGGTAAAATGCAAAGGCCTCAAAGACAAAAAGACACACGACCTAAGCGAGAGCTCACAATGAAGAAAGTCGAATTTGCTATATAATTATATGGAAAAATGTATAATCACTATCAAAAGCATAAAGATTAAAAGGTGGTTTATCTGGGCTGCAGAGAAGCCTCAGTAGTTAAGAGCGCTGGCTGCTCTTGCAGTGGACCCAGGTTTAGTTCCCAGTACCCACAAAGCAGCTCACAATTGTCTTTTATCTCCAGTTCCAGGGGAGTTTTACTCCCTCTTCTGGACTATAACGGCACTGCATGCACATGGTACACAGACATGCAAGCAGTCAAAACACTCATATGTATAAAATAAATAAATATTTTTTAAATGATGGTTTATCTGTTACATTAAGGCAGCATGCCAGCTCTCACTCTACTGGATTATACTTATAAGATCTCATCTTCATATAAAATGTAGAAGAAACTCCTCTGACATTCCTACAGCCTTTTCTTCCTGAAAGAAATTTTGAAAGAGGAAGTTCAGAGTAGGAAGTATACTTCTCATTTCTGAAGATGATCTTAGATCCACACTGACACTTGCTGACATCCCACCTTTACTGTCCCTACATAACATACCCTACCCCTGCTGCCGGTCTCAATGGCTGACTTTGTAGCATAATCAGTCATCTCTGAAGAGCATGAGGCTCTAGTCAACTTGTACTTCTCAGCCTGGATTTAATGTGCTTTCTCATTGACTTTCAAAAGTAGGACGTGAACATGAAGATATTCCCCAGCACATAAACTGGAAGGCTCTTTCTACCAATAACATACAGCAGCAAACCTCCTCCTAATATAGAGTAAATAACCTCCTGCCTAGATACTGCCAGCTCTTCTTGTCTTGCCATGTGGTGACCATGGCTCATGGCTTGATTAGATTCTTGCTATGTCTCCTAACAGAAGTGTTCCTCTCTGGAAACTAAGTTCGTGCAAACTCCCAGATCATAGCATTGCAGAAATGAGAAGTACGAACTCCACAAGTGGCAATGGGGTCCAGTGGAGGAGCTGCTGCTCTTATCCCTTGACTCCAGACCCATGTATTCTACTCTTAGAGATACAGGGTTATGGAACTTGTTGCTTTAAAGTATACAGTGCTACCTGGAGAATGACGTTCCTCTCCAAAGTTCAATTACTTTGAGGCTGATGCTTGGCTGTCTTTTCAACAAGCTCTTCCAAGAGTCAAGCTGGTAGCTTTGGGATGGGGTCAAATGTAATCTGACAAGGAATTCCCAAGATCAAGGGGCTAGTTTTGTACCTTCATTGGTCTTTTGCCTAATAAGACTGTATTTGGGGTCTTATTTTGATAGGTAAAATACTATTTATACCTTTGGGTAGTAGATCTGACTAAAACCCTGAGGCAGAAAAAGCAAACGTAATGCCCAGATTATATCTATTTCTACCAAAATAAGTAACTGTCCCTTTCAGGGTCATGTAGCTAACTTACCAAGTATCATGTTGGTCTCCTTAATTACTAGTGTTATCCTATCCCATTCTCAACCTTCCCTCCCTCTGTTGGTGCTATCATTGCCGGACCATCTCTGGGGTCACCTGGAATGTCTCAGATTGGAATTAGCATCAGTCTTAATATTGGTCTCTACTGCTGGAAGGCTGGATATTTGTTGGTAGTCACAGCCAGATCAGTCTTGCTGTGTGCAATCCAAACTGTTGAGCCCATGCAGAGCCTCCATGATTATTGTTCTTTATCTATTGAGCTGCTATGGGTGTGGCTGAGAACAACTGGTTGGCATCGTTTGGCTCATTCATTTCTGCCTCCCTGGTTGTCT
Organism: Bramus lutescens; assembly: GCA_001685075.1. Taxonomy (NCBI): domain Eukaryota; kingdom Metazoa; phylum Chordata; class Mammalia; order Rodentia; family Cricetidae; genus Bramus; species Bramus lutescens. Next base: position 34,972 of record LOEQ01004071.1, read on the forward strand.
AGTGCCAATTCTGTGGAAGATACTCCCTGCTGGGCTTATCACGTGAGACATAATTCTCCGACTTTGTGATCACTTCTTTATCTCTCTTCACTTCGTTCTGTCCAAGATGTCATTATCTCCTATCTTCATCCTTTTTCTTTTACATTCTTACTGGTTGGCTGTACATCTTCATTTCCCCCAAGTTTCACATGTTTTAACCTCCAGAAACTTCTACTTCCTTATAAAGTGTCCAATGAGGTACGCTAACTAAAGTTCCAGCCAGTGGGAGGTTTACCCCTCACCACTGGCTTTCAAGGCCATCTCCTAGTGCAGCTGCAGTGAAGCTTGTAGTCATTTCAGCTTGTTTGACTTCACTTAGAACCAGGATTGAGCTGACTGTATCAACTAGTCACAAGGGACTCTTCCACACGCAGGGTGTGCGCTGAGGAAGCAGCGCTGCTAAAACTGTGAGAAATGCCTGAGCCTAGGCCTTCCTTAAGAGTCTCTTTCTGCTCTGACTCCCACTCAAAACTGGCCATCTGTCATAAAGGCCACAACAGTACTCTCAGATGCAAAATATAAAACCTCCAGAACCCAAAGAGACCTGCCAAGTTCTATGCTTCCCTTAAATTATTGTGTGATATAGTGGTTTGCATTAAATTTTAAAGGGATGATCTCTAGACATCTATATATCCCATCAAAGTGATGGGTCCTGAATATTCATTGAGTTTTTCTCCAACTTTCTGGAATACATGAGTCTTACTAATGTCTCCAGCATATTATCCTTCCCCCCCCCCTTGCTTATCTGGTACAATTGGCACAGCGTTCAGCAGTATAAAGGGCCAGTATGATCTTCTTCACAATTCATAGGTAATTCAGGTATTATAATCAGGTGTGAGAAAAAAATCAAAATAAGGCAAAACCATAAGTGTATACTGTTATCTGTTTTCAATTAATGTAAACTGTTCCATAGTCTCTTGAATGTGTTCCCCAGATCTGCATACTTCTCTAGCAAAGATATCACTACAGAACAGCAGCCACATTAGGGTTCTACAAGGCTGAGTGTGTGCTCCTCTTGTATAATCCTTTAGGGTCTGGGTTTTGCAGGACAGGCAAAGATGTGATGGGAGACAGCACTGTGCACTGTCAGGACTTTAAGGCACAACTGCCTCCTGCCATCTACCTCAAGGTAAGATGCTGTGCTGAGGGGAATGCAGTCTCAGAGGTTATGCTTGAGGTTCTATACTATGATAGCCTAAGGAGTCAATGTGGAGCTATACCAACTACTAAACAGGTCTATTCAGAGGCCCTGGGTTCCATCCTCAGCAAGCCCTAAAAATGGGGTTGTTGAGACACACTGGCATATAATGTGAATCTTCCGACTCCAGAGGTAGAAGCTAGAAGATCAGGTTCATGTTTGGCCTCAGCTGGCTAAAGGCCCACCTGGAAGAACTACACTAGACCTTGTCTCAAAACAACAAATGAAAAATTAGAGCCTATATATATTTACATATATATAATATTTTAGAACTGGGCCAATGACACTGGTTAGGTCCACTGTGAGCTGACTGATTGGTTACCTTGCCCCAATGTGCTCCGACTCCAATGTGTGGCTTTCATGTCATCAATGACCATTTATAACCTATGTTTAACAAATCTAGTAATATTTAGACATACCCCCCTTCCCAAGTATATGGTTATTTGGTTAAATAGCCAAAGGTCCTTCTAGAGAAAGAACAGAAGAAATTGTTATCATAGACACCTGCCCCAGCATCATAGGACTTTCCTTCTAGGCATCCGGCCTCTCCCCTTATCTGTGAGTTATGAGACTGAAAACTGGCTCAAGTCCAAAAATATTATTCTAGGAATCAATCTCTCTTTCTCCCCCTGCCTCCCTCTCCCTCTCTGAGATGAAGTAACATAAACCCATAAAGCTTTGGGGAGGGCCGGTTGTGCTGGAGTTAACTAATGAGGCACAAAGCCCAATCTCCACCAAGACCCCCCATCCAGATGTTCATGTTTTATCATATATTCAGCTGTTGTCCAGAAAACACTTTCAACACAGGAGGTGCAACAAAGAATCTTCCTTTTAGCAGACTGTAGCCCAGGACTAACGTAAAGTCATACTGCGGTGCTACCAGGCATGTCTCTTAGCCAACCCTCCTGAAGAGAGGCTTAAGAAGACATGAACAGAGCAGCAGCGTCTAGATAAATAGTCTGAGAGCTGGAGCTAGACTCTAGCCCTGGGCAGAAGCAGATCAGATACTCAGGCAGACTACAAAGCCCAGATCTCAACTGGCAGATGGGGTAAGTACTTAGAAACTTCTCCTCAGTGGGCTCCAAGACCTTCTCCTGGTTCCCATATAGGCAACAAGGTGGCAGCACCACCCAGTCCCAGGAACTACTGGATGGTAAAGCTAAACCTGCTATGACCCCTTTCAAGCAGCTAAACAGGCAGAAGGAAGATACCTCAGAGTGGAGGCAAAGGGGCTTATTTCCTTGATCCTATGCAAATGATTTGAAAACTAACTAAGACCAAGATGACTTCCTGCCCCCTTCCCCAGCCTATCTCCTACTTTGGCAGCCTCTAAATCTTAGGATATCCCGACTTCAGATTCTTCACCTTCTCATCCATCATCTGGGGCTGGTGTGGCAGAGGTATCTATTGGAAAGTAGCAAGATGGAAGCAGGGAGAGCTTTGAGAGAGAGAGATGCCAAATCTCTCCTCAATATGTATGAAAAGATAAGCCCAACTAGCACAAAGCCAAAAAAGAAGGCAAATATTAAGATCTTCCAGACTAACTCTGTGCTAGCTGCTATTTCTCATAATAATTTCGCAGACATAAGAACATAATATATTCCTCCCTGCAAAGAGGTTGTGACAAATGTCAGATGATTGATTGTGACAGCCACGCTGGATCAACAGCACGTGTCTACTTGCTGGCAGTGCATCAATTCTTCCTTCTCTCTGCGTCATGCTCTGAAGCAGAGTCTGACACTTGCGGGTCAATGGAACCTCATGAAAAAGAAGGGACACAGAAGTCTTAGGGTGTGTTTCTCCAGTATCTCCATTGTCCTTCCTTTTCCTTCAGGAACTGGTATGTGGATGAGCCATCCTGTGGCAGCGAGGTCTGCGTGGTCATGTACCATCAGCCGTCGGCACCACCTGGCATCGGGGGCTCATACATGTTCCAGTGGAATGATGATCGGTGCAACATGAAGAACAATTTCATTTGCAAATATGCTGATGGTAACGAAACTTTTCCCCAGTTATATGGCTAAATTTCCAACCTCTTTCCCCATTTCAAAAACAGCTGCTGGTACCAAGAACTTCGTCTGTGCTCACTGAGAAAGCCTGTTCCAAATGTCAGCAATATTAAACTTTGAGAATTCTTGTAAATAGAAATGTGATGACACTTCCTCCCTGAGAAACAGTTATAGCAAAGGAGAGGCAAAAGGAGGAATAATAAAGGAAAGGTTCTAATTTACTTTGGATAAAAAGCAATACTTATGTGAACATCTGATAAAGGCCTCTGCTGTGAACAGGCACAAACTCACTCATTCCACGTGTGGTTGGCTGTGGGAGCCAGGAATAAGTTGAGGATTACTTCCGCAAGTCCTCTGGCAGCCACATGAGATTATGTCCTGAAATCTAAGGCAACATAATAATGACCAGAAAAGGCAAATACTCCAACTTCACTGGCAGGCTTAGACAGCGGGCACTTTGATGAAGAAGTTTAAAAGTCTCCAGCCACCCACCTCTAGATTTGCCTTGCAAATTCAACTTGCATTTGCTTCCAGATCTGCAAAGAGTTGGAACTGGCAAAAACCCCACAGTCTCGCTCTACTGAGTTCCTAGAATCCTTTATTAAAATTGACTCAGAATTAAACTCATTCTTGATGTGTCCCTGAAGTTTCTCACTTCCCTGAAGCCAACTGCTTGGGCCCAACTCCACAGCCTTTTCCGACAGGAGGAGAATGACTTGTTAGTTGTATCTGTTATAATTCGGGACTAAATACTATTGCCATTTTTAGCTGCTTGAACTACGTTATCCTCTGATGGCAAGTTTGTGCTGGAAGATGTTTTTCCTCGCCCATTCTAGCCTCAGATGAACTCAGATGAACTCTTCTCCATGCCCTGTCTTCCCCACATACACAGTTGCCCAGGGAGGGAGAGGCTGCAGAGACCTGAACTGGCTCCACAGACCACCTTCTCAGAGCAGTGAAGGAAAGCACTGGTTGTACACAGATTTTTCATCTTCTATCATTTTTGTTTATTAGAGTCTATTAACTTTATGGTTTAAGTGTTTGTACATTTTTAAAAACATAATTCTTTATTGACTCTTTGAAAATTTCACATCATACATCTCAATCCTGCTCACCTCCCAATCCTTCCATATCTACCACTCACCCCTGCAGTATGCTCCCCCCAAAATTAATTCAAAACAAAACAAAAACCCACCTCACCCCTCCATCTTCCCAACACCTCTTCATTCGTCCTAGTGTGATGTGAGGTGCCACACAGTACACCCTTTCGCCCAACCTGGCCCACCCGTAAAATGTTCATCACGGCCAGTGTGCACTGATGTGCTGTGTTCACGGCCAGTGTGTGCTGATATGCTGTGCACTGATGTTCTGTGTTCACAGCCAGTGTGCACTCATGTGCTGTGTGCATTGATGTGCTGTGTACATGGTCAAGTGTCAGTGGTCAGGACTAGAGGAGATCACTGTCTATGGGAATCACAGAGTTTCAAAAGATAAGCCCTTTAACAGAGTTAGATTCATCCACAGCTGTTATTTTATCTTTACTAAATAGCACAATTATGTCTGCTTATGGTTTTAATTTTTATTAAAATTTATTTAGTAGAAATTCCTTTCAGCTAGTTATTAGCTATAAAATTTAAGCAGGTTATTTATTCCCTTTAAATTAGTTTTCCTGTGTACAAGGTAAGAATAGTAATAAGGCCCCTTATAAGCCTATTATCAAAATTGTTTTTATATAACACTTAGGATGATTTCTAGGATCTAGTGGGCACTATGTGGGTAAGTTTGAAAGTAAATAAACAGACTTATATCATGTCTATACACACATATGCAAAGAAAGAAGATAAGGGCTGGAGAGCTGCTCAGAGGTTAAGAGCACTGGCAGTTCTTCCAGAGGTCCTGAATTCAATTCCCAGCCACCACAAATACATGGTAGCTCACAACCATCTGTAATGAGATCTGGTGCCCTCTTATGGTGTTCAGGGATAATACAGGAAGAACACTTAATAAATCTTAAGGGGGGGAATAAAAAAGAAAGTTTAAGCATTACTTCCCTTTCTGAATGAAATTCCTAATATCTGGGCCTGAAAACTTTAATCTCTAAAACTTTCAGGATCGTATGAATCCCAGGCATCTGATTGGTGCTAATCCAACAGCAAAAACATTTGCCATAAGTTGTCTGTGACATAAATAAAGCTCCTAGGAATGTTTTAAGCATCACAAGGCTAATCACCAGTCTCTGCCTTGAAACTGGGCAATCCCTCAACACTTCCACTTCCTGCAGACCAAGTGTTTGTTGCTCTCTGAAATGTCCTCAGTAGGAACTGATAAAATATCTTGAACCACTTTAAGACAGTCTCAGCCAGGAGTTGCAGTGGAGGAATAGGGATCAATGCTGAAGCCCAAGCAGCTCCATACTGATAAGGTGGAGTTTGTATAACAGCACATGGGATCTCAATGTACTATTTTTGTGTGCATTTGGAAGGCCTAATATTGAAGTTCTTAAGTACTTTTTAAAACAGCACTGAAGAGTAAAGCTGAAGAAAGGCTAGTATTCATGTGCAAGTAACTCTTTGACTTAGGCAACCTACCTCTGGTATCTGATAATAATAATTAATAAGGTGATAATAAATGGAGTTTATTAGAATTAGATGCCACACTAGCTGGTTTTATTCGGGTGGAAGAAAATGTAACTACTGTTTTTGTTTCTTTCTGCTACAGAGAAACCAAGTACAACACCTTCTATAAGGCCTGGAGGTAAGTCTATCGTGTGAGATTTGGGTTCACTGGAGTCATTTCACGGTCCCATCCATAGATTTAAAACAATGCCTTTAGAGCAGATTACTCAGCAGAAGACCACTGGCATTTACCCAAGCAATGTAGACAGATAGCTGTCACATCCCATTGTGGCAGCCAGCTCATCATGCTCACTCTCTGCCCACTGTTACCTATACTGGTCAAAACAGAAAAGTAATAGTTTGAAAATTACATTTTGGATGTTTATTCTTATTGTTGATATAAAGGGAGTGATTTAATCTAATGAAGTAAGAAATGAGCCCAGCTGATTATTTATGGTCCTAGCAGTAAGCCATTGTACCTCCCCTATGTACTTCAGTCTTTATATTGCTTGTTGGCTGTTTTGGTGCCTGATCATGGCAAAGTTCTCACCAAAAATATGAAGACATATTGGGGAAATGGCTCAGTGGACGAAGAGCTCACTGTGCACGCTCAAGGACCTGAGTTAGAACTCCAGAATCCATGTCTAAAAGCTTGACACAGTGATATGTACCTCTGACCCCATCAGTGGGGAGGCAGAGACAGGGTTTATCTATGAGCTAATCTACCTGAATCTGCAAGCTCCACCTTCAGAGAGACTCTCCAAACACAAGGTGAGGAACAGTAGTGGAAGACACCTGATGTCAACCTCTAGCTTATGTACCCACCCACACACCACACACAGATACATATTTTTGCACATACACACGAACTCAGGAATACACACACAATGAAGACAAAGCTCTAGGGCAACAAATTCAAACTTTACTGTGTGTATCAGTGGCATTGGTCAAATCACTACTGTTTTCTTGCATCCCTGCTACATGTGTCAAAGAACTCCAGGGCATTCCTGGACTATAGCACCTTTCTTCAAGTTCTCAAGTCCATATGTATTTCTCTCAGGTGAAGCAACTGAGCCAGCAACAGCAGTACTTCCAGAAGAAACACAGAAAGAAGACACCAAAGAAACATTTAAAGAAAGCAGAGGTACTTGGGAAGGATGATGGGACTTGTGTGACTAGAAATTACCTATGGTTACACTTCCTACTTTCTTTTGCATACAGTTCCTTAAAAAGCGAAATTAGGCAAAGATCTGTGACCTTGCAAGCACTGTATGAAATTCTAGGTTTCATCAATGAAATATGCAATGGGTGCTATCCTAAGACGACTGAGACTAGACAGGAGGTGGCAGGTCCTGCCTGTCTCCAAGACTTGGGAACTTACCTGACCATGGGAAGTGGGGACGGGGTAGGACTGAGAGAAAGGACATAGAAAAACAAGAGTGAAATAACCCAAGCCATAATATATGCCATCTGGTACCAATATTCATCTGTAAACCAAACTGAGGAAATGGGAAGGATAAACATCCAGAAGTCTGCATCATAAAAGGTAAAGGAAAGTTGGGGTGATGAACTGGAGTACTAATGAGCTTTGGACCTCACTCTCACCCTGAATTTCAAAAGGGAAATCTGGGGGTTTGTCACTGGGCAACTTAACTTTAAAAAAAAATCCTCTGTGTTTCAGTTTAATCGTTTAGTATTTTTCATACCTAGCTGACAGCATTATCAGTTTCATAAAGTAAAATGTAATGTTTCCCTGCAATTCAGTTCTGACACTGAGGGTCTATTCAGTCTCCCCCGCAAAGCTTAAAGGCACCTTCCATACCTCTCACATCAGACAGACATCAGTCATGGGTCTCACAGTCCTCAGACCACCCGCACTCATGTTCAATTGGCTACACATCCAGTAGTGCCCACCAGCCCTGCCAGGTTCTGTAATTCACTAGAACTCATAGAATTCAGGAATACAGTGTCTGTAATCTTATCATATATGATCCAAGTTGAGAACAACCAAAGACACAGCCAGGGCAAGGTCTGGAAAGGTTTCAGATGGGGTCTTCTGTGTCATCTCCCAGTGGAATCAGGACTATCAACTTCTTTGCTACAGTTTGACCATAAAATATCTTCTGAGTGCTCATGCAATGAATGTTTAGTCCCCAGGTGGTAGTGCTATGTGGAAAATTCTGGAAACTTTAGGGTTTGAGTCATAGCTGGAGGAAGTGGGTCACAGGGAGCATGCCTGTGAAGCTTATACATAGTGCCTGGTGTGTTCCTATTTCTCTGCGTCCTGTTCACCATGATGTATACAGCCACCTCCTCTACCACGTTTGCTCATCTCCATAATTCTGTCTGACGTCATGGAGCCAGTCACGTTCCTTTTTCTCTGTGTCCTGTTCACCATGATATACACAGCCACATTTGCTTATCTACAGATTCTGTCTGACGTCATGGAGCCAGTCATGAAACCCAGAGCTGAAATCACCTTTCCTTCTTTAAGTCGTTCTATTGGATAATTTGCTCACAGCTTCACAAACGCCAACACTATACTTCTCCCGGCACACTGACATGTTACCCACCCAGGAAGCTCCAACAGGCTTTGGCGTCCGGAGGTTTTGTTGGGTTTCATTACCTAAGCAGGATAGAGGTCAGGGGGTGTTTCTCCAAAGGAGAATTCTGGTCAAAGCTCCAGTCTGTGGTCACCTGGTAAGTCTTCTTGGTATTAACAGCCCCCATTCTAAGAAATCTCCTTACCATAAACTCTATAGTGTTTGAGAGGCTCATGAATAGAAACCCAACCCTATTTCTTAGAGAATTTCAAGGATTTGGAGCCTCTCTACCAAGGACCAGGGATAGAGGCTAGTAAAATTCTTTATTATCCAATAGATTAATTGTGAAAATATCTTAAAAAGAGAATAAAGAGCCATCCTAAGTGGGTGACATTTCTAAAATTATAATGGTATTTTAAATAAATTCTCCATTTTCTGGGTGTGTTTGCTGTTTTTTGTTGATTGTCAAGTCTCTATCCTCACAGAAAGTGGGGGAGTAACAGGCTCTGGATGATCAGGAGCCTTGAGTCAGTTAAAGCAGAAGGGTTAGTTAGTCGCTGGCCCTAGATTTCTCTCACAGCCCCTGAAGGGAGCTATGTCCATTCTGTGTCAGAGATGACAGGGTTCAGAAAAGAGGACCCCTAAGTGTTCTTCCTGGCACTCGGGGACCTAGCCGAAGGGGCTGGGCCTCAGCCAGACATGCTGGGAAGGTCTGACAACCGACTTTATTGTGATCCTTCTCTTTCCTGCAAATGACACTGAGACTCTGGCTTGATCTTTTCACTCGCTCTTCCCACCCCAATCTTGTGAAGTTCTGTGACTGCCCCTGGAGGCAAAGACATCCACGCTGCCCCCACCAAGACCTGGTTTACTAAGAAGTACATAAAAAAGGAAGATAGTTTAACTCTGAAAAAAAATTATAAAACATGATCTTCCAATATTCGCCAGACTCCAAACTTGTTTACAGTATCACTTAGATTAACAGGTCATGTAGAAAATGCTCATCTGTTGAAACTAGGGACTCTGCTAGCGGTGCAACTTCATCTGTTTCCTACATGTGCTGCTTGCAATATTCTATTGATTGTGCTTTGAAAGCTTGCTTTGACACAAAACGTACAGAGAGACAGAAAAAGAGATCACCAGGGCTAATATATGCTTTTTTCTTTTTCAGAGGCTGCTTTGAATCTTGCCTACATCCTCATCCCCAGCATTCCCCTTTTCCTCCTACTAGTGGTCACTTCAGCTGCATGTTGGATTTGGATCTGTAGGAGGAGGCAAGTAGAACCTTCATCATGAAAACCTTTGCTCTCCTCTGCGTTCTTTGAGACTTGGAGGTTGCCCAGGTGATGTCATTAAAAGCCATGCAAACTCCAAGAGAAGGATCAGTGCAGACTGAGAGTAAACTCTGGCTGACTCAAGACTCTAGGTGCACAGCAGACAAGCAGCAAGCATTTGTGCTAGGTTGTGATTAAGCTAGTGGTCCTGTATCTTTTGTTTCCTGTGTGTGTGGAAGGTAAAACAGTGTTATTCACTTCCTCTGTAGCCATGCATCACCCAGCAAAGCACTCTCCTAAATGGAGGTCCTCATTCCAAAAATGTCTATTGAGTAAGGAATGACTAATGGACCACATGAAAACTGTGTGTTCCAGAGCATTCTGGGAAGCATCTGACACAAAGCCAGTCCATTCAGAATGAATCAGCCAAATTCTTTTTAACTGACTTTTCTTTTATTGATTTCAAAAGTATATTGCTGCAAAGCATCTAAACTAGGTAGCATAGGCAGCCTCTGTATGTAATCTGGATTGTGTGCTCATATATTTTAGGTGCATGCAACTGTCCTCAGTTACACTTTTGTCCCCCATCATCATGGTCTACATACAAAAAGGCTACCAGTCTCACTTTTCAGAAGGAAAATCAAGGCCCAACTTAAGTCAATATCACTTTAATGAGCAATTTGAAATAAATTTGTAAAATTTCAATGCAGAACCTATTCCTTTAAAAAATTCCCTTAAAGGGTTATTATGGTATTAAAGCAATGAATACTACACATAACACTCAAAAGTATTAGCCATTGCCATAGTCATTTTGTTAGTAATTTTCTTGAATTTAAAATAGAATTCAGTTGAACAATTATAAATTTTTTCCAATGGTTTACACTGCAGTTGGTTCTTCAAATGTATTTATTACTTTGCTAGGATTGTAGAATTACAGCTTTCTTCCCAAATCATTTCCATTTTCTCTCTCTCTTTCTCTCTCTCTCTCTCTCTCTCTCTCTCTCTCTCTCTCTCCTTCCTCCTTTTTCTTTTTTTATTTTTTCCTGTCTTCATTTTTTTAAAATCAGTCCTCGGGATCAACCCAGGGCTTTCCACATGCCAGACAAGTAACATTTAGCTTTAGCCCAAGTCCTTTAAACAATATTTTTTAAATGCAGCAAACAAAATGCATTGGTAGAAAAATGAACCAATTAAACCACTACATAGTTTAGCAAAAATATTTCCAAAAATGAACCGTTTCTTTATTAATGATTCTTAATGATAGGTATAATTATAATTTTGAAGTACAGGTGAGTATAAAATATTTCAAAGCAAGTATAATAACTAATATGATATAGGAACATGATTTCTGTTGGTGATAGAATCAATATTATTAATCCTACCCTTGTTACCTAAACTTTTAATGGTAGAATAGAAATAGACTAGAAATAGAAATGGCTAATTTTACGTAGAAATGAGATTTTTAGTATAATTTTTTCTCCTATTGCTTTCTGGCCTCACATTCTCAAGGGAGTCCTGGAACCCAAGCTAGTGACAGTGAATGGCAGATGTGGGATCACTATGACTATAACACTTTCCTAGGCTGTCTCCTATCCAACCCACAAAACCTATAGGTGGAATTAAGTTGAAGTAGAACTAGGTCACTTCCTGAGGCTACTTCCTCCCCCTTCATTAGGAACAGGGATATATACTCTCAGTACCCTGGGCTCAAAGACTCAGCTGGTTCTCTTCTTCTAGAAAACGAGAGCAGACAGACCCTACCACAAAGGAGCAACATACCATTTGGCCCACTCCTCACCGAGAAAACAGCCCCAACCTAGATGTTTACAATGTCATCAGAAAACAAAGTGAAGCCGATTTAGCTGAGCCCCGACCAGACCTGAAGAACAGCTCATTTCGGGTGTGTTCTGGTGAAGCCACTCCTGACGATGACGATGTAACTTGTGACTACGATAACATGGCTGTGAACCCTTCAGAAAGTGGGTTTATGACTCTGGCAAGTATGGAGAGTGGATTTGTGACCAATGACATTTATGAGTTCACCCCTGACAGAATGGGGAGGAGCAAGGAGAGTGGCTGGGTAGAAAATGAAATATACTACTGAGACATATGGGGAAAACTGGCAAAAATGAGAAAAGAGAAGCAAAAGCATCCTATTTCTCACAAGGAAAATGTTCAGAAAGTTGATGAAAATGCTCAGATCGGTTCTTAGGATAAACACAGAAGCTCCACAAGTTCCTAATGGGTCCCCAAGTTCTGGCTGTATCCCTTATTCCAGGGCCTCACCCAGCTCAGCCTGTGAGAAGGCACCTTGCCCCGGGGCTGTGCCAGTGGGTTTCAACAGATCTTCAAGGGCTCATGCTTTCAATGGTCAGGATAAAGGTGTGACTGAGAAGCTTAGAAAGCCCACCTCTAGGTTCTGTTCTTGCTCTCTACACCAGCACATGTAATCACAAAAAGGCAGAAACTGAGGGATCTTCTCAAGGCCTGTATATGGAAGCCCCAAGCTGACCTGCACATCAACAATTCTCATATTTGCCCCCACCCCATATAAAATCCAATAAAAAGCAGGAAGCAGAATGTAAGTCAGTGTGTGTCTACAGTCCTTCCTCTGCATATAGCCTCAGGGGACTTTTTTTTTTTTCATTCTCCTGACATCTAAATTTGGAAAAACCCAACTTGGAAATCCTTTAGTAAGTAAAAATGAAGTCTGTGTTTGCTTCAGCGTTCCTTGTTCTCCTGGCTCAGACGGTCTGTGTTGTCTGGGGATTGGGGGGGCAGCACTGGAGACTGACTGTGTAGGCAGAAAGACTGGCGAAAGAAGCAGTCATACTAAAGAGAAGAGGCAGGCTCCTCACCACAGAGAAGGCAATCGCAGGCATCAGAGGGAGAAAACTGGAATAGACCCTATTGTGTTCGACTCAAAGAGAAAACAGTAGTGTCGCTTTGGGACTTTCCATATTGAGGATACACACAGATGCACATATATTCTCCACTAAAGTGAGCCAAGACTTTGTGAAGTTGGACAACTCTAGGACAGATGCAGAAAAAAATAAGAGTTACTTGAGTAATGAAAAGCATGGGTACCCAAACATAGGTAGAATTAACAGGTCTATTGTTCTACAGGAACAGCAGTGGCCTGCATAACACAATAGCCTATCACATATTGATAAATAACTACAAAAAAAGGAGTTCAAGGGCAGCAAACACAAAGTCATGATAAGGATATGAGGATATGTATTGCCCTGGTTAATCAGTACACATTGCGTATGTATGCCGATAAGTCACACTACTGTTAATTTTTTTATATTTAAAGAGATTGGGAATGAGAGTGGTCATTTGGAAAACTACACCACCAAGGAAGAATGAGTGGAAATTTGCAGATTACAGAATTCAGTTTACACTGGCCCACCTCTGGTAACATGTGGGGTAATTTGAATATCAAAATCATTAACAGTAAAATCAACAGGAGAGTGTGACCATTAGATAAAACAAATAAATTGGTGTATGCTGATATAAAATAAATGAATAAGCAAACTTTGATGAGGAACGGAGTATCTACATGATTCAAGTCCCTCACCCACAAAATTATCATTAATTACAAAAGTGGCACAACCGGCAAACCCCAGTTAATTGATCAATGTGAATTTGTCAATAATGCAGTGTACTGAGAGTAGAGACCGCATTGTGGTGCAGCGAGAACACAGCATCGCATCTGTGCTTTTCAGTCTAAGTGTACAGGCTGATCATAAGGAAGCCTTACTCACAAACAAGTTAATAGACAACCTGCGAAATAACTGGACTGCAAACTTGAAGCCAGATGATAGTGAAAGCGAAAGCAAGACAGAAAGCTGCAGTTAGAGGGCAGTGAGAGATGAGACAACTCAAAGCACTGCTTGATTCTGAAACAGATCCCTTCCTTCCCTGCAAAGAAAAATATGGGAACACACTTGGATGAAGTCGGAGGAGTAAATGGCAATCAAGTGTTCATGCTAATTTCCTGATTTTTATGCTGCGCTGAGGAGATGTCCTGACAGGGGGAATGTCATTGTCGAAAGTTAAAGTAATAAAGGATGAAGGACCACAGGCTGACAGCTGTCTCTCATGCGCTTTGGGGATGGAGGGATGCTCTTTGTACTGTACTTGCTGTGTCTTCTCTTAGTTAGAAATTATTTAAGGAAAAACACTTACGAATGTCAGCACTATAATTATTGATTACATTACTTACATGGTGCCATCCATGTATCTGAGCTCAGCACACATGCTGTGGCTGAGAGCATCTAACAGTCTTTGATCCTAGACAAAACCAAATGAAGTTCTGACAGAGCCATCATCAGAACCCAGGTTCTGGCCCATCTCACAGACAGCCCTCCTTAAAGGCAGCAAGGAGCTGTAATGAAGCACCTTGACCCACCCCGTCAATTTAGAGACTCCTTTTCTCCAAGATTCCTTCTCTCCCATTTGGAAATGCAAATAAGTTGTGTGATCTAGGATAAATAAACATTAAGGTGTCTTTCAACTCTAAAATTATTTTATTTCAAAATGATATTTTTCCTAACTTACTGAGTATAAGACAGCCTTCTGAACTTGTAGTAAGAACGTGCATAATGGCAGAGACAGTACAAATATGAGGTTATGGGGACTTGCACCCTAAGAGGTGAAACCAATTCTGTATAGACCTTTGTTTCTTTCTAATGAAGATCAGTAAATGGTTACTAACTGCTAAGTCATCTTAAGTTATCAGAGAGTCCTGAGTTTGAAGATCAGAAAAGGTGACCGAAACGAGTTATCAGATCAAGGACATTAGGAGAAATAGTCTCCCAAAATATAGTAAGGGCAATTAAAAGTTGCCTAGAAAAATTGAATTATTAAATGTATAATTAACTCCTGGATAGGTACTTGAACATTTCCTAGCATTTAAACATTCTAATAAGAAAATTAATCTATATTAAGGAGCTAAAGTTAGGACTGTACTGTAAATATCTGTTCTCACAAGTCCAAATACACTTATAACTGCTTGACTGTAGTAGTAGGAAAAGTCAGTACCTTGCCAGAAAACTGGGGGCGGCTTTAATTTTTTATACCACTAGGTGGCAGCATTAAGATGCCATAGAAATTTTGCCCACTACTAATCTTCAGTTTGTTTCAAATTCCTACATCTAAAGCGAGAAGAGGGTCGGGTAAGGACAGAAAGTGAGGTACCACAGTAAAACAAAGTCGATAAGAATGTGGTCTCTGGGGCCAGGTGTCTAGGCTCCCAGTCTTCCTTCTGCCGCTCACTAGCTGTGCCATCTTAAAACTGCCTCATTATGGAAGCCTCCGTTTCTCCATCTCTAAAATAAGGATAATAGGGTCTGAGGTGATTATTCAGCCTGCGAAGTACTCGCCATGCAAGCATGAGTTCAGATCACAGGCACCCACATAAAAAGCAGGACCTAGAATGCTCCCTATCACAGGGAGACAGAGACAGGGTGATCCCCAGGGTTCACTGGCCAGCCAGGCTAGCTGAACCAGCTCCAGGCTCAGCCAGAGACCTTGTCTCAAAAAATTAAGGTGGAGATCAACAGAAGAAGACATTCATCTTCAAGCTCTGGCTTCTACACAAGTACGCAGGAGCACATACATAAACACACAGACACACACAGTGCACTTGGTATATCTTAAGAGTTGGTTTGTGTATAGCTCTTAAGTTTCTCACACATTGAAAGTCCTAACCCCTTTGAAGAGGCCCACATGAAGTCCCACTCCTCGCTGAGGAGCTCTTGGAACTTGACGGCTGCTTTGAGAAGGAGATTCAGTTTCTTTAACAATGTGACTCCTAGTAGATTAACTAGAGCAGGGCCCAAGCCCAAGGGTATTTGGGCAGCATACATTGGAATCAACAGGTCTGGGGGGTGGTAATGAGGTACGAGTAAATCGAAAAGGAGATGGGGGGAATACAATCAAAATACATTATATGAAATTCTTTAAAAAACTAATAAAAATTTAAAAAATAATAATAATTATCTAAGTACATACAAGAAACATCTTTTAAGAGGCACTGAAGGTCTTAGTTAAGAGGGGGATCATTAAGATAGTTCACTAATTCCAATGGCTAACATTGTCATAAAAAGGGACATTTGGAAATGGCTGTGTGTATGAGAAGAACATGAGATGGTGAAGACAAAGCAAAGTGATGCTTCTACAAGGAATACCAAAGATTGCTAACAAACCGCCAGAAACCAGGTGAGAGTTATGGATAAGCGTGTCCTTTGCAACCATCGGAAGGAACCAAACCTGCCATTGCCCTGATTCTGAACTTCTAAACTCCAAAATTGTGAGGGAAAAAATATATTTCTTTTGCTCAATCCGTACCCAGGCTGTGATACTTGCTTCTGGCAGTCTAAGCCACTAATATAACACATGAAAAGAACTCATTAACAATAGCTAATATCAGCCCTGTACACCTTTACTTGCACAAGACAATCGTTTTTTCTTAACTGCTATAAACATTTTACCCTACACCACACACCTCCTCGCTGCGCCAGCATAACATTAACCCCCAAGGCAATGCTTAGGCAGAGTAAATAGGTTGTGCTTAAATAAGCACTACTGCAAATCGCTCCAAATCCTCCTTCCTGTTAGTCACACTGCCGCGCTGTCAGCAGCGGTGTAGATTCAGAGCTTCCTGCTCTGTGTGCGCGGTACAGTCAGTGAGGGAGTGTTACCTCCCAGGGTAATCCTCACAGTACAGCAAGGAAGAGAGTTCCTTTATCAAGGGTCAGTGGGCTAACCAGTAGGGGGTTTTGCTTTTTTTTTTTGCCTGTTCCACAAGTCATCCCATAGATGGTCAGGTTGTATATACTAATGTGGATGCAACTGGAATGTCATTGCTCTTTTAAATATATACAGCTTCGCTGTTACAGAAGCACAAATGAAAATCACTTGCATTTTTTTCATGTTATGCCCCTACTGTTTTTCACATTGACGTTTGTAACTTAAATACCTTCTGTGTTTTCAACCCTGTAAACACAAAGATAAATATGGCCCTACCCTAAAGTGTCCACAGTCTACCTGTAAATAAGCAAAGGTCACTGTGTATTACATGCTGCCTTTGAAGTACATCAAAGAGGCAATTGTAGCACAGGGAGGAGCCTGACGTAGCCTACTCTTCATAAACCCAATAGTCTTCCAAAGTCCCACCTGCCTGTGCAAGCTTCCCGGACTTCCATACAGATCAGTAAATCACCCTGTCGCCCACAGCCCTGAACATATGCTTCATCACAGCATCCCTCACAGCCACAGATAAATCATGCATCCTTCACAGTGAGTCACCACCCTAGTCGACTCAGCTGTCCTGCAGGACTCTCCCACAACCCTTAGAGCACTGCTTTCCACGTTACTGGTTAGGTGTGTGTTCATGGAAAATGAAAAAGCAAGTACAACAGGCTTAATGTTCCACTCTCCCAGTTGCCCTTTCAATTGTGTATTTCCCTTATTTTCCTATGAAAAAACAGTCTAGAATCTCTTAACAGATGTGAATATCTTTCTAATATACATAAAATCATTATTGAATACAAAGAAACATGCAATGATTGAGTCACTTTCTATGAGATAATAATTATTTGGGGGGAGGCTGGAAAGATAGCTCAGCAGTTAAGAGCACTGGCTGCTCTTTCCAGAGGACTTGGGTTCAAATCCTAGCACTCACATGACAGTTCACAACTGTCTATAACTCCAGTTCCAGAGCATCCAATACCTTGACACAGAGTATATATAGGCAAAACACTAGTGCACATTTATTTATTTATTTATTTATTTATTTATTTATTTATACAAAGTCCCATGTAGGCAGAGAAATCTGATGTAAAGAGTTATTTTATATAGAGCTCGTGTTTTGAAAAGACTTGTTTTCCAAGAAAAAAAAGTCTTCTTTTTAGAAGAGATTTCTTTTCCTTCCCCCTTTTTTAGATCAAGAACAGAGCTTTCTCAAAATGGCTTGTTCAGGGCTACTAAGCCATTTAACCATCAATGCGCTCTTAGCATCTTGGAACCAGCTCTTTTCTCCCTATCAGTCTGATTTTCCTTTGTATCATCCCCCAAATAAATTCATAATTTTCTGATTTTTACTAAGTCTAGTAATGAGTGCCCACAAAATAGTGCATTTTTATCATCCTGAGTTTTAAGGCTCTGCTCCTGGACAGGGAGATATAGTACCAGGTGTCACCAAGGCTGCCGTAGAGAAACTAAGGAGAGAATATGAGATAAGAAGCCAGCCCAGCCTCCTCTGCATTACAGCCCAGTCTCTCTAGTAATAGGTACAGGGTGAGCATTTTTAAGGTTACAATGTATCTCTTACATGGACCAATGCCTGTATCTTCCCTCTGATCTAGAACCACATAAAAATTGTCATAATCAAAAATGGAATCATTTATATCAAACTTTAGTAAAATAGAGTCAGAAGGCCTTGAGGAGAGGACTCTGGTGTATACCTACTTATCGTAAGAACTGCAGCAAGGACTCTCTGAACACCACAATCTTACCCAAAGGTCACCACAACATTTCTGTGAAGACATCTGCCCAAAAAATCTCTCTTCAACCTTGGACTCACGTACTCCTTGTTGATCTTTGTAGTCAAGGATAATGGCTTCAAAACAACTCGCTCAGCCCTCTTCACTCTACCTCTGAAAACCTTTGTTTTCCTTCAACTGCTCTGAAACTCCTACAGTCCCTAACAGCACTTATTTCCAGAGTTGCAAATTCCCTACTTGACCCTAAAAAACAATCATTTCTTTCGAGATGCTCCCCTTATTTTTTTTGGAGTCTACAGAATCCAATCCAAACTGTTCAGCTCAGCATCCAAAGGCTTATGCGGTTTGTCAGTTGCCACATCTGACTCACCGTGACTTTCCCTAATAATAGTCAAGACTTGCTGCTCTGGTACACACCTGCCTATTGCTGACTTTGCTCCTTTTCTTTCCCTGGGCAAGAATGCTCTTTCCCTATCTCTTTCTGTGAGAAGTATTACCAGAATTCAAACTTGAGTTAAGTGCTGCACACTCCTTGAAGCCTCTCTCTTCTTATAATGTTCTTTAGCTATTTCTCTTTATCTACTTTTCTCCTGATACTCAGTACTTTTTGCCTATAGCGAACGGAATAGCAGCAGAGAAAAAGACCCAGAAATAAAGAGGTTAATTAAGAAAAAAATCAACCTGTACCTGGATAGTGACTTGTAACTGGGGAAAAAAGTTTTCAAGAGGGATGGAAAGATGGCTCAGTGGTTAAGAGTACCATCTGTTCTTCCAGAGGACCAGGGGTTAGATTTCCAGGACCCACACGCCTGTTAACAACTGCCTGAAACTCCAGTTCAAGGGGATCTGATTTCTTTTGTCCTCTGCCACATCTGCACACATATGGTGCACAGACATACATGCAAGCAAAACATTCACTCACATATAATAAAAGCTGAAAAAATTGAATGTTTCCAGAACATGTGATCTACACTGACCCAGTCTGACTGCAGATCTATAGGTTCTGAAGAGTAAATGATAATAATGTATTTATTAGATGGATCAACAAACCAGTATTGAGCACCAGTTCTATATATGGCAACTACTCTGTTAGACACTGGGGATGTGAACCGTAGAATACAGTCTCTAAGCTCAGAGTGGTAATAGTCAATAAAGTATACTGTGAGAATGAATGAGGCATGAGTGCAGGGTCCAGCATCACTGAGCTCGGGATGTTGGGTAAACCAGAGCTCCTTAGACTTTTCTGCTTGCAACCCCTTTTACTTTACACAATCATAAGTATTTAGGTATAGAAAACAGCTATAGAAACCAAACATTTGCTGACAATGCATTATTAAAAAATTGGTTTTAAAACGGTTCTTTGGCATGTATATAATTTTACTACTTATTGAAGGTAAAAGCAAATTTGCATACTAATAAATGAATGTGCTTGTTAACTTTTACATGAATATTAAACTTTGGCTGAACACTTGAAACTGGAGGATATAGAGCATCTTCAGGTGATTGACATTGTGATTTTATGGCCATCAATGCTAAGAATAGCATTCACATAAATATCTAGTGCACAATGGCCTAAGTATATTTGGGGTCATTTTAAAAACTGTTAGAAACTCTGTCCTAACCCCAAGACAAGATTCACTTTTTTATTTCAAAAATGGTTACTTTATTAAACTGCTACATTAATAAATTCCTAGCAAATGAAATATTAACAGATTAACTAAAGCAAAAGTTCTTGGAGAGACTTTCAATTTTATAGAGTGAAAATATCCTATAATCAAAAATTTGGAAACCGTACTGCAGGATGACATTTTGACTTGCAAAAAAAAAAACTGTTCTGAATGAAAGTTAGCAAACAGAATTTTTAAAAAAGCAAACATTCTAACAGAATACAATGCAAAGATACACTAATTTGATTCATGCTAAGGAATTAAAAATATTAAGTTGTTGTTTTCTGTAATTAAACCATTATGTAAAACTTTGTATGTGGAGTAAAAACAAGGCAATTCAGAGCATACAAAAATCTCGATGTGAGCTGAGGCATTTCAGACAGTGTTTGTTGGAACTGTGTGGTGTGACAGCATGCACAGTGTAAAGTACACATATTGTATGTTCAGACCAAGGCTACAGTGAAGCCATGTGATCCAACAGTGTGAGCACTGCCAAACGCAGCTCGGGTTCATTATGTACTGGGTTTTGAACTAATTTTTTGTCATTGCACATTCAGAAACCTTTTACTGTTGTCAAGTTTCTCATGATCCCTAAAGTCAGTTACATAACTCCATATGGAATCTCATCCCACAATGTAAGAAGCTGTGGCGTAGCGATTGGGGGGAACAAGACTAAAAAGACAGAAATAGTTCATAAATGGAGCCCTAAGCCTTGCTGTATAATTTGAACTTTGGCCCTGTGCTGAGTATTTTTCTTTAGCCATATCAACACATCTCCATACACATCCATTTTCTACCCTCGCCTTTGTTGTCCTGTCCCCAGCATACTGCACTCCCAACTCCCTTACCATCTGTTTTCCCATATGATAGGGGAATGGAAGCTTGAGCAGGCCATCTGTGAGCAGGCAGGCAGGTAGTCATAGTATTTCTTCCCCCATTCCCTTCATATGGATAGCTGCAGCTGCCTCCCTGTGACTAAAGCTCCAGCCATTGACTCTCCTCCAGTTGATGTTAATCCATTCTCTTAGATAGCTTCCAGCCATCAACCTGACATACCAAAAGTTATTATTCCTAACTGAAGGACTGGCCTATGGGCATACCTACGGGCATTTTCTTGAATGTTGTGAGAGAGCCCAGCCCATTCAGGGTGGTGCCACACCAGAACATCTGGTGCTGGGTTCTATAGAAAAAAGACAGCTAAGCACAAGCCAGAGAGATCAAGCCAGTAAACAGCTTTCTGCCATGGCTCCTGCCTCTGCTACTGCTGGAATTCCTGCCCTGACTTCTCTCAATGATGGACTGTGATCAGGAAGTGTACGCCAAACAAACCATTTTCTCCCCAAATTGCTTTTGTGCATGGTGCTTATCACAGCAACAGAAAGCAGACTAAGACACCCAGTAACTATTTCTTTTTCTTCTCCCCTCAGCTCTAACAGCTCCTCCCTATGCATGATTGACTTTCCCAATTTTCCATACATCTATACATTATATATTATATAGATGAAAATCTCTTCCTTTGAACCATGTGAGATAAATCGTATCATGTGTCAAGACCTCAACTATTATAATCCAAAAGGCTATGCAGAGGCACATGGCTTTTAAGAGAAGTATCTCACGATTAGGTATGTACATTCAGAAGATCTTCATTTCCATAGTGTGAAGAGAGTGGAGGAAAGCAAAGGGAGGGGGAAGGGTACAGCCACTTAAGAAGTTATTTCATACTGCAGACAAGAGATTGATGGCAGTAAAAATGAAAAGAAATGGCAGACTAACAAGAGCTTAAGGAAGTAGAATTATAGGACTTAGGGATCAACTAGATATATAAAAATAAAAAGTAGCAATCAAAAGCAAATGGCTAGCACTAAAAACGGTCAAAAGAAAAATATGGTGATCAGTGTGTACCTCCGAGAAATAAAGCCCTATTTTAGCCTATTCCAAAGAATAACTTCCTCCATACTGTAGATACAGATAAGGAGACTAGAAATCATATCCCAGGAGCCTCTGGACCATACACCTTACCCCCAGTTCTGATGCCAGAATTGTGAAGCAGCCCTCTCACATAGCTCTAATAATGTGGGAGGAAATGCTCAGGCTATCTAGGCATTCTGTTCTACAGATTAACAAGTTGCTATTTGGGTTTATGTACAGTCTACTTTGATACTCTGGAATGATCAGATCTCTGCAGGCTTGTCCCCTACCCCACCAACCCTTCTCACACCACAAGATCTCAGTGTGCCTGCTACACTCTCTTCTTTAAGTCTACACTCTGCCTCCTCCTACTACTTTGGCTAACTCTAGATGGTCCTTTACAATCCAGGTTCAAGGTGTTGCTTCATAAGGCCTTCTATACAACCTGAATTGCCTGGCTTAGTGATGTGCAGAAACGTGAAGTCAGGGAGTTTGTTCAGAGCTGCTACATTTGCTTCCTCGCTCCTAGCTTAATGCCTGGACCACTGCTGTCTTCTTTATTAAACTGAAAGTAATTGAGTTCAGAGCATGTGTTTGACTCAACTTTACATCTTTCTAGAATAATTAGAATATTTTGTGCACTGTAGATTAATAAGTATTTGTTAAGTACCTAAAGGGCAATGTATAATGTATGTCCTTTCTTTCTATAGTTAAAAGGAACATATAATAAATGATGATAATCATGACAACAAAGCCAAGAAAAGTCTATGGGAACCACCCAGGAAGTAATCTTGTTTCCTCAAAGGGTTTATAGAGTAAGTTAACATGTGATTAAAAAAGAAAGGAGGGAGGGATAGAGGGATAGAGGAAAGGAAAGAAGAGAAAAAAAGTGCTGTAGATTCTTGTTGTGAATTAGATCTGCCAATATCGATGCTGTAGAAGCCAATTCTGAAGTTGTATACCAACATCTGTTTCTTAAGCACTGATTAAAACAAATATTTTTCCGTTGCTATGGTTTTGGTGGGCCTATTTTTGACATGGACATCAAATGCAGCAAACAATATAGAAACTCTAGTTCACTTCATTGGCATTTGACACTGAGGATTCTAATCTCACTAGTAAGGTCAAAAAACACCAGCCTCGTGAACACAAAAGATAACTTTCCTCGGTCCTCAGGAGCAAACAGCAGAACTTTGCCATTTATACTGGCTGCCTGAGCTTTCAAACAGAACAGCCTCAGAAAGTCCTAGGGAAATCTCTTTGAAACTTTGTGGAGCAACCTCCCCACCCCCACCCCATTGCAGTTGTGGTTTTTATCAAGGGACACTAAGAACAAATACAAAACCAGGAAGAAGAGCAAGTGGGACTGAAGCACCTACCACCCAGCTTCAGTAGTTACCCAGAGTGAAAAGAGAAACACACACTGAGGCATTAATAAATTTTACTTTTACTATTTTTCAAAGGAGAGCACACTTCAGAACAACTGGACAATCCAAGGAAGACAACATCCTTTTAGGGAAAACCTGAGACATTACAGAAAATATCCAGCTCGTCCTCATGTTGTTATAGCTGTGAAGTCATTGCCTAGTCATCAGTATCACAGAAACCAGGAACGTGGGCCAGGAGATGGTTCTGCAGGTGACTCTTCATGACCCACATGACAGAAGGAGAAAAACAACTCATAAATTTAGAAAATGTAATTTAAAACTTTTTTAAAACCAGGAATTAAATTGTTTGTATTAGGTAATGAGCAGCCTATTTGAAAGCTTTTTTGTTTTCTTAATAATTCCAGGTGTTTGCTGGGCATAGAGACCACCCCTCTAATCCCAGAATTTGGAAAGCAGTGGCAAGAGGATCACTGTGATCTTGAGGCCAACCCAGGTCTACACAATGAGATCCTGTCTCAAAACAACAACAAAAATGCCCAGTGTTTGTGGGTCGGCTTCAGTTTCTTGTTGCTTTGCTGTTGTTTTACCACTATAGTACATACTGTGCACAGACAAAATGGCAGGTGGGCTTAGCCACACAGGTTTTTTAAAAATTTTCTGACACATCATGGACTTTATGAGTTTTTCTATCCATCCAGTTCATTTGAAGATTCCACAAGAACCATCAACAAAACTTGAAGATATCCTTTCTCTTGTGGTTTCCACGTTACAGTCTGAAGCTCTTGCCTGAGGAACTCTGTAAAGTTCGTAGTCATACTTTGGTCACGTCAGTGTTGCAGATGTGTTTGAATTGCTATTCTCAATTAGTTTTCCTTTCCAAGGCTAGAAGACTGGGCACTTAGATGCTGCTACGAAACTTTTCTTCATTAACTAATAACTAAAGGGTACTCATTCTCTGCAACGCCTGATAACCCCTGCTGTCAGGAAGCGGTGTTGTATTGTTGCTGCTAATTTTAAGGTTAAGATTGTACCAGACATGGATCAGGTACAAGGCAAGCTTCCTGGGAGGATTCTGCAGCACCATTTCCACTATGAAACACAGTTCAGTAAGTAGGCCAGACTAACTGAAACACACTATGTAGTCCAGTTGGCCTCAACCAATGTACATATGATTTCTAATTTTCAACCAAAGTAACCAACATCTCTCTCAAATTCCCAGATAAAGTTAAATAAAACTGAGCCTGGGCTATTTTGCACAAACACCATGGCAGAGAAAGAAGGCCCAGTTAAGGCTATTTGTGACACAGTATTACATGTCTATTCTACACTTTTTTCTTTTCTTACAACACATGGCTAGCATTCAACCTTACTCCCTCCACTGACAACTCTCCAGTAGGTTATTATAAAGCATATCTCGGATACTATACCATCCCATTTGTAAATATTTTGATTTCTATCTGTAAAAGGTAAAAGTTCTCATTATTCTTTAAATATCAATAGGCACAGTGGTACACTTCTATAACCCTAGTACTGAGGAAACTGTGGTGATATTTTGTTTGTGCTCTAACAAATAAAGCTTGCCTGAAGATCAGAGTGTGGAGTTAGCCACTAACACACTATGGTTAGTGGTGCACACACCTTTAATTCCAGCACTCGGGAGGTAGAACCAGGAAGATTAGGAGTTCAAGGTCACCCTGGGCTATGTTAGATTTAACCAGTCTAAAAGAGAAACAGAGTTCACACGTTTAATCCCAGCACTAGGAAGGTGGAGACAGGAGTGATACAGCTGGGCAGAGAGAGAAATAAAAGGCGAGAGGAGAGAGGCGCTCAGCCTTTCAGTCTGAGGATTTCACAGAGGTAAGAACTTTAGTGACTGACTGCTTTACCTCTCTGATCTTTCAGTTTTCACCCCCTAATATCTGACTCTGGGTTTTTATTATTCAGACTAATTAGATTTGTGCTACAGGAAGCAGAAGCAGACGAATGACCATAAGCTCAAGGCTAGCCTAGTCTTCAACATAGCAAGTTTGAAGATAGATGGCATTATAGAGTGAAACCATATCTCAAAAAAGAAACAGAAGCAAGCACAGCCATGATAAAATTCTCATGCAATAATTACCAGCAATATCTTAGCACCATCAGCTACCTAAAAAAAATTTCCCAGTTCTCTTGTTAATATTTTCAGCTTCTTGAAACCAGTATCCAAATAAGGTACGCTACAACTGAGCAGTATGTCTTTAATTCTACTTCATCTTTCCATCTGTAGGTTTTAATCTGCAGGCTTCACTGAAGTCTCCCTTTCCTCATTGCAATCTCTTTTGTTGTTAAAAACAGCAGGTCACCAGCAACACAGACACTGAGAGAAACAATTAATAAACAGGACCTCTTGAAACTGAGAAGCTTCTGTAAAGCAAAGGGCACGGTCAACAAGACAAAAGGGCAGCCTACAGAATGGGAAAAGATCTTCACCAACCCCACATCAGACAGAGGGCTGATCTCCAAAATATACAAAGAACTCAAGAAATTGGTCATCAAAAGAACAAATAACCCAAAAAGAAAAATGGAGCACAGACCTAAACAGAGAACTCTCAACAGAGGAATCTAAAATGG
>LOEQ01004071.1:62570-76111 GCA_001685075.1 Bramus lutescens
GGAGCAACGAGGTTGCAGAGGGTTCTTCTGGCTTGGAGCAGCCGGCTGGGGTCGGAGGGGTCGAGTGCCGGGTTCCGTTCAAGCACTGTTGAAGCAGGAAACCATGGCGACTCCGGGCGAGAACGTCTCGTCAGCCTGATTTTTATGGGGTCTGGAGACCAAGTCACATGTGTAATTGATCAAATAATCAAGTAATCAGTGGGGAAGTTCAGTCGTGCTTGTCTGACAACAAGCTGTACACATCAAATATCAGAGAGAGGTAGGGTCCACAAATGCATAGAGAAAAGATACCTGGAACATCCATATTGAGAATTTACCTTTTTTTAGTCCATCTTTTAGCGCCAATAAATCAAAACAATTAGTATGTCAGTGGGTTCTATGAGCCCTTCTAGCAAATAACCAAAAACTGAAGGGGTTCTGGGGATCCTCCAACTGGCAGTGTATGTCTGAAGAGGGAACTCTTATGAGCCTCCCTAAACTTCCTTCAAGGCCATTATACTGTGATGGTGTCCATTGGCAGGGTAACATAATTATCTGGCTACTCCTTTGATGATTTAGCACTCATTCTGATTATTGCAGAAAGCTAATTCTCAAGGACTACAAAGTAGAGACACTCTGCTTCTCTCATGTCTTCCTTATTAAAATGAATTGGGCTCTTCATTAACTAATTGGTTATTTGATACAAATAATATGAGAAAGAGAGGAAAAGGCTTAATTCCTTTATCAATTTTCAAAATTAAGAGGTGGTTCTTGCAACCTGCAAAAAAAAAACGATTTTTTTAACTTTATTTCACAAATTCAAAAACAAATCCACAGAGTTATCACCATTACTTTTGTTCATTTTAACTACCTTTGGCCAATAAAAGATTATCTAAATTGACTCTGAATATTTTTGATAAGACTCTAACATTTTCAGATAACTTCCTTACTATCTTCCTTACTATCACAAATCTTTCTAACCCTAACCAGCATACTTCCTACTTCAGACATGGAATTAATCATTTCTATAAGAATCCCTATGTCACATTTCCCCAGGAAAAAGACTGATCTGAATATTTATTTATTTGTTTATTTGTGTCAGTGTTTGTGTATATACATGCCACATGTGTGCTGGTGCCCACTGATAATCAGAGGTAGATGTCAGACCCTCCAGAGCTGGAGTTACAGGCATCTGTGAGCTGCTGGATGTGGGTGCTGGGATGGGACCTCTGAAAAAGTAGCAGCCACTCAGTCATCTCTCCAGGACCTGAGTTGAATGTTTAGATGCATGAAATTTATTAGGGACTTCCCCTAGAGTCAACACCTGTTGAAGGAAGATAAAAGTAGGTTTGGGTAGAAGAAATGAACCACAACATAATAACAGCAATCCCACAGAATAATACTATAAGGTTTTCTGTCCTGAAGCAAAAGAGTTTGAAGTAATCCGCATTAGTCATTCCGTGTAAGATGCCCTAGGGTATGGGGAAGATCCTAAGAGTGATATAGCTATTGTCATCTGATAGGAGAGATATCATCCCCCAGAGGACACTTTATACTGTTTGGAGATACTTCCTGGTTGTAAAAGCTAGGAGCAGGATTCTGCTGGTATCTACTAGGTAAAAAGTTACAGATTTTGCCAAATACCTTCTAACATACAGAATGATCCCAATAACAAAGAATGTCTAATCTAAAATGCCAATAGTACAGAAACTGAGAAAAGTTTGACTTAGGGCAACACTAAGGCAGTGACTCATATTGTTACCAGTAAGCTGAGTGAGTTCTTGTTGTTCTAACATTGAAACAAACTGTTGGTAGTCAAGGAGACACTCTCTTCCCGAGCTGGCAATCCCAAACACTTGCATGCCCAAGGCAAACCCAGTGAATATGCCCTAAGAATGAGTGAGTGAGTGAGTGAGTGAGTGAGTGAGTGAGTGAGTGAGTGAGTGAGTGAGTGTGTTTGTGTATGGGTGTGTGTATGGGTGTGTGTGTGTGTGTGTGTGTGTGTGTGTGTGTGTGCAAGCACTCTAGTGGTGCGCACTCAAACTCATCTCTCAGGGCTTTAAGCACCCGGAGCTCAGGCACTTGGCAGGTATTGTAATCCATACCTTTTAGCAGCTATGAGCAAGGACAGAAGATAGTAGCAAGCAGCACTAGGTGGTACCTTCTAGTTCCAGTTCTTGGACAGGCCTCAGATACTAGAACCTTCCATTATACAGAGGCAAGTATTACAACTCTCAGGTCTATTGTATCAATATCTCTTGCCCTTGATAGTGGTTTGTATTCCACTTGGGCGTAGTGTGTCTTAGACATCTGGCAATTTGGAAGGTCCCTAGAACTCATCCAGCAATCAAGGCACCAATTTCTCATTTTCAGCTCTTCATAGTCCTTTGTCTTTACCATCTCTGCCCCAGAATTCTCTGGAACTCTTTAGCTACATTCTTGCTACTGCTACTGTCACTGTTATCAATACCTCCCTTCCTTCACATTACCAGATCATCCCACAAATGATAAAACTCAAAAACTGTCAAGAAAAGAACACGTGAGAAGAGCCTTTTAACTGGTCTAATGTTGTAACACCAAGTAGAAGCACAGGAGGCTGTCTCCCAGCTACCTCATAAACTGAGTCAACAGCCTGCTTACACAGACAGAAAAATGAGTGTGGCAAGGGTGTCCCCACCAATCATAGCAGTCCTTCATAAGGGACTGTGTTTACACCAACCATAACACATGAGAAAATATGCTTGCTCCAGCTGCAGGAATCTCTTGAAAAGGAACTGCAGCAATCACAGACCTGCTGGGCTAACAAGGGAAATGTTCAGGCTCTGGAATGGATAGAAATGGCTACAGGGTCATCTGGAATTCACTGAGACTTGTAATGACAAAAATCTAATACAAATTGTTTTGAGACGATTGTAGCTAACAGAGCTCTCTGGAGCTAGACTTGTTCTTACGCAGCAACCAGCTGGAGGTATCATGTGTTTCTGAAAGGTGTCTTTGGGTTTTCAAAGCACCAGGTGCACGAGGGCTGCTTGTTTTATGCTTTCACTCAAGGCAACCATTGCGCAGGAAAATCTAACAGCTGTCATTTAGAGAGCTAAATTGCCCTAGCTCCCAACACCTGGGCTTATTTAACAGTCACATAAATATTAAAAGAGGTACTTACAATAAAGGCCCCTTAACTTTAATAGTGATATAATTGTATTTAAAGGACTTTAACTCCCTCCTTCTGCAGTAGCCCAAGGAGAGTAGCATTCTCCTGTCTCAAGATGAGAACTAGCCGGCACTGATGTTCCCAGTAACAAGAGTTTAAGGCTTCAGCCCTAAAAGAGGAATCTAGTGGAAAGTTACAACATCCATTACACAAAAGTAACACATAAACACCCCATCCCAAGTGCTAGGAAAACTGGCTGTTACTAGTTTAGTCTTTATTTCTAGGCCTTTTCAGGGGGTAAAACTAGGAAAAAATTTGAATACACATCATTTATATCAACATTTTCACTTAAAAACCAAGAGTGTAGATAAAATGCTTTATGTTCAGAGAAGCTAAGTCATTAAGCGCCCCCCCCATATTCCTGGAAGCCATATGGTTAATCTTTTTTGAATTTCATTAAGTTTGCATATTACAGGGATTATAAAAGAAATGGAAAACTTTAATGGCAAAAGTTCAAAAATAATACTGACTAGGAGACTGAGGCTGTAGATCAGTTAGTAGAATGCCTGCCTATCATGCATAAGTCCCTGGGTTCAACATGTAGTACCAATAAACCAGGTGTGCTGGTGCATACCTGCGGAAGTAGGAGAATCAGAAATTTAAGGTCATCACTGGTGTAGTAGTTTAAATGTAATTGGCTCCATACGTTCATAGGAAGTGGCACTATCAGGAGGTGTGGCTTTGTTGGAGGAAGTGTGCCACTGTGCGGGCAGGCTTTGAGGTTTCCTATGCTCAAGTTACGCTCAGTGTGGACACAGTTCACTTTCTGTTGCCTGTGGATCAAGATGTAGAACTCTCAGCTCCTTCTCCAGCACCATGTCTGCCTGTAGGCTGCCATGTCCCACCATGATGATAACGGAGTAAACCTCTGAAACTGTAAGACACCTCAATTAAATGTTTTTCTTTATAAGAGTTGCCAAGGGAAAGAAACAGACAATTGAAGATTCAAAGAGTACTAACAGCAGTGAGTCACAAAACAGGAGTGTAACATAAAAGCTTTCCTGAGGGTTTCTGTTTCTCTTCTACTTTTCCTTAAAACTGGAATCAAACTTACACATAAACTATTGATAATTTAAGTTTCCTTTTGTGTCATTCAACGAAAATCTGTCTAATTTAAAAAAGATATAGGTTATGAAAAATAAAGGTCGAGGCACTGTTTAAAAAAAGAGTTCCCACTGTCATGATGTCTCTTCACAGCATTAGAAACCCTAACTAAGACACTCAGGTACATACTAAATTTGAGGTCAGCCTGAGAAACATAAGAGAGTGCCTCAAAAATAACCAACCAAAAACCTTAACATTCTTTAGTGACCCAAACTCTTGATCTTCACAAATGTAAAGGAGGCCCAGAAAGATTCAACCAACTTGGTCAAGAACCCGTAGCTATAAGGCACCAGGACCTATGAATGTCACCACTTTTCTCCAGATTCACTGCTCCAACTTTTCTCTCTTTCATACTCTCTCTCATCATGACTGCATCTTCTTTCCCTCTGCCTCTCTTAGTTCCCTCCACCTCCCCCTCTCCTACCTCCCACTCCACCCCTGTTTCTCTCCAGAAAAGAGCAAGCCTCCCAGAGACATCAACCAAACATAGCACAACAAGATACAGTAAGACCAGGCACAAACCTTCACATCAAGGCAGAGCAAGGGAACCCAGCAGGGGGAAAGGTATCCCAAGAGCAAGCAAAAGAGTCAGAGACAACCTCACTACCACTGTCAAGAGTCCCACAAAAACAGCAAGATAACAACCATAACGTACATGCCAAGGACCTGGCACAGACCCAGCCAGGCTCGCCGATTGCCACTTCAGTCTCTGTAATCAAGAGTTTGATATAACCTGTGTTTTATAAATAGCAATGATATAAACTAGTAAAATGCAGGTGCAGTCAAACTGTATAAAATTTTGTTTTCATCAAAAGTGTAAATTAAACTAAATGTAAGTTATAAGAGTTAAAAAGAAGCCTGAGGTAATAGGCCAACCAGTTTATGATTAACGTAGACCTCTGTGTGTTTCTTTGGGACTGAACGGCTGTGGGGCTGGGCAGAACACGTATAATGCCAACGTGGACAGCTAAATCCACTTAAAACCTGAAAGAGTTTGAAAAGGAATTCTAGACACAAAAGAGCAGAGTTAAGCACAGCTTCTTGGTGGCAGCATTTTCTCGGTGGACTCTGTTTGCTAGAGGCAAGCACGTCTCATTTAAGAGAGGTTTCCTGACTCAGCTTTAGCTGCAAAAACCTTGCAGCTGTTTTAAGAGGACCCACCAGCAAACATTTAAATGGTTTTTATGAATATCTAACAGCATGCCTCTTGGTGATGGCAGGAACCTTGAAACTTCATAGAGTTCTGGCAGTAATCATGGATCCTGCCAGCACCTCCACCACGAAGCTAGACTCTCAGAAAGCTAAGGAATGGAGTAGATCCAGCTGTCAAAGTCACAGTTTTAACTCTAGTCATATCACTTAGCAAATTAAAGACTCTTGTGGTCAGAAAAAGAGATACACAGTAAAGATAGATTCAGACGGAAAAAAAAACTCTAAATGGTTTAGAGTATGTTTAAAATTATATGTAGGCTTGGAAGAGAAAAGAAAAAGGATAAAGTCCTTAAAATAAAATAGAAAGACAACACTTTGGTGTGATGGCACACACCTTTAATCCCAACACTTGGGAGGCAGAGGCAGGCAGATCTCTGTGAGTTCAAAGACAACCTGGCCTACAGAGTGAGTGCTGGGACAGCCAAAGATATATAGGGAAACCTAGTCTCAAAAAACTGAAAAATAAAAATAAAATAAAATAAATGAATTTAAAATAAAGCCTTGTAAAAATGGAAAATACACAAAGAGTCTGGATACTGTATGTTATTGTGTTGTCTTTAAATTGTTTGATGGCTGAGGAAGGAGTAAAAGCTGCTAAAAAGACATTTGATTACAAATGCTGCTGGATTAATACAACATATATTTTGAAAATGCTTTGACTTCAAAATTTAAGTCAAAAGATATATTACTTTAGAGAAGAGGTTTTATTTTTGTTTGAACAGGAAATGAGAGGCTGTGGATTTATTCTGGATTAAGAAAAATCAGGTTTAATTGAGAAAGACCCCCTGAAGAATCTCTGATAGGAGCGGATGGTCCACGTGATTGAATATTTCAGAGGACCTCTGTTGGAGTTTCCTCTGAGTTCTACATCCAGAACAGTTTCCAGACTGCAAGCTGAGATGACCAAGCCTTACAGAATACTCCAGTCAGTACTTGATCATAATTCTAAATCTTCTTTTAGGTCCCCATAAGATTATCAGTGCTCCCAATCATCAGGAAGTAGACTGGAAAACTATTCCCACATTCCTCAAAAATGGATTATAGATATTTATCTTTGTTTAAAGTATTGGTTTCAACTTGTTAAGGATAATGGTCAGGAAAAAAAGCTAAACAAAGGAGATTAGATTCAGAATTCTTATTTTGAAAAAAAGTAGGAAATTACTGTGGGACAATGATCTTGTACTAATAAAACTCTAATTGACCAGTAGCATCTATGCTTGTTCATGTGCACAAGTGTGTATGTGGGTACATGTATACATGTATGCACCTAAATATAAAATTTTAATGTGAAATTATTTTCATATATTGTTAAAATAGTTATAACTCATCTAAAATATTCAAAGGCATCTATTAAAATAAAAATACAAAATAGAAGATGGGTATTGTGTCAAACACAGAAGGACATCAAGTTCTAGCTCCCATTGCAAGATTAAAAAAAGGAAAAATTCAAATAAAAATGAATAAATATTAAATATTAAAATATTAAACTCCTCAAAATGAATAAATATTAAAATATTAAACTCCTCAAAATTTATTACCTTCTACTTGCCAATGCAAAGAATTGTTATGGTGTTTCATCCTTCAGTTAATTAGAGACTGAATTTTACTCTAGACATTCATATGTTAGAGCTATAACCTCTACCCAGTGTGACTGCATGTGTAGATGTGAAGTAGTTAAAATTAAATGAGATTTTAAGGTTGGGCTCTGATCCTATAGGACTATCATCTTTGACAAAATGACACTGGAGCATTCTATAATGCACAGAGGACAGGTCACATGTGCAAGACGGTGTCAGCTACACACAGGTGATTCCAGCTTCAGGAAAAACCAATCCTTCTGATGCCTTGTTCATGGACTTCCAGCCTTTGGAATTATGTAAAAATAAATTTCCAGAGTTTAAACTACCCAATTTTGGGTAGTTATGACAGCCTAAGAAGACTAATACATCTTTATATGTTGTGGGATATTTGTACACTCTATAAAAATGTATTGCTGTGATTGGTTTAATAAAAAGCTGAACAGCTAGGCAGGAGGTATAGGCAAAAATGCCAAGGAGAGAAAGGAAGACGAAGAGGAATCTAGACAAGAGAGGGATGCCAGGAGACACCAGAAGAAGCAGGATCAGCAGTACTTAGCATGATGAAGATTAGAAATAGGTTAATTTAAGTTATAAGAACTAGTAAAAAACAAGCCTAAGTCAAAGCCAAGTTTTCATAATTAATAATAAGTCTCCATGTCATTATTTGGGAGCTGGCTGGCAGGACAGAGAAAGGCTCATTATATATGGCACCCAATGTGGGGCACCAAATGTTGTTTTAACTTCGGCTCACTGACTGTGCCTTAATCTCTACTGCTATTTCAGCCAGCAATTGAAACTCCATAGTTACTAAATTGTTTCTCTGACAGCAGCCTGGCCACTCATTCAGCAGGAATTCTATCCCTGTAGGTACTGGCTCTGTGGCTGTCCCTAAAGGTAGCTTTAACTAAATCTCTATTATTATATTTATAAGACAGACTCAAGATTCAAAAGCTGGAGTAAAAACCTACTAGCTCAGAGAGTCTGGGTCACAACTAGTTAGCCTTCTCTCCTTGCTGGCATCTCCAAAAGACCTATGCTTCTGCTTTGCCAACCAGAAAAGGCTGTGTCACTCCAAATCCCTCCCTATTACTTCCTGTTTCTCTATGTCTATCTTGAATGCCTTCTGATGCTTTATAATTACTATCTGTCAACTAGTTGCTAACTCAGCCTCCTGACCCAAGGTTAACTTGGGGTTCATAGTGTGATCAAATATCCCCCAACATTTATATATATATATGAAAAATGTGGAGACTAGAGACATGGCTCATTATTTAAGAGCATTTGTAGTTTTCCCATAGGACCCAAGTTTGTTCCCAAAATTTATGTGAGGCAGCTCATAACTACTTGTAATTCCAGCTCTAAGGAATCCAGTGCCCTCTTCAGTCCTCAGCAGGCATCCTCACACATGTGGCATTTATTTACACAGACAAACCCAAATATACACATAAAAATATTTTTTAATAAAAAATATGAATTATTTAGCATTACAAATTATTTTTTCAATCACCATGTACAAAAAGCAAAAGCAAAAATACCTATTTTACTGAAAAATGATAGTGAGAGAAAAATCTATTCATTTATTGAAAAAGACAATTTGAAAAATTGGTTAATTTGTTTATCCATCTGTCTAAGCACTTTCATCATTCAAATGCTCTCTACACATCAAAGTAGTGTGGGACTTATCTTTGGAAATGGTACAATCCGCAAACCTTTATAGCACAAGGATGTAGCCACTTGCTGAGTTGAGAACATGAAAAAAATGTGGAAAAATATTCTCCTGAAGCCTAAACAGTGTTACAGAATGGATACTTAAGTTTTGTGGCCATGCTGTGCTGATACTGAATGCCTAAACGAGAAGGGAGCTCATGTATCCCTTAGCTGTGTTTGTGTTTGAAGAGGAGTTTGGGGCATGTGTGCATGTTGTGTGTGATGTGTGAGGCTCTCCAAAGTCCAGTAGGCTTTACCTGTCCCAGTCTGAGAGCTGTCAGAAGCCTGCAGTCTGTGGATGCTCAGTGGAGTAGTATGACTAAGTGTGATATCCCAACCTCTCACCACTAAGGAGGGTTGTGCTCTGAGAGGACGGAGGACCAATGAATTTACATCGTATGTTTACCCACTGCGCTAGTAAAGAAGGTAGTGATAATTATCTTTTCACAAATAAGGAAACCGAGGTACAAACTAAACTGAGCAACTTAACAATTATTACCTAGCTATAAGTGATAGAGACAAGTTGATAATCCAAGACTCCTGACCCATCCACAAAGCTGCCTCCTTGTCTAGCTTCTTGATGCTCAGAACTGCTGCACAGAATTTTCAGAAGTTTGGGTCAGGTACAGAAAGAGTTGAAAAAAATTAAAACATTATGTATCCCTCCCTCTTCAGCATTTAACAATTGGAAATTTAGGGGTGGGGGGAAAGGAAACTAGTTTTAACTGATGTTTTCTGAACCTAATTGTTGAACTTGGACGTCTTGGAATCAATACTTCCTGCTACATTCCTAGTCATACAATGATTATGGGCACAAGAATAAAATTACTGTATTTGGTCTTCTGGTGCAAGGTCCTTGTGATTTGGATTTCCTTGGGTTACTGAGTGAGGATGTTTGTTGCTCTGATGCAGTAATTTGAGAAGGGTAGCTAAGTAGCATAATTGTTATTTATCATGTGTATGCACTATTTGGGAGTTGGAGTCTGAGCTAACAGAAAATCAAATGTGATTTCTGTCCTCAGAGATCCTCATTTGACTCTGACGAATAGATATGACTTGTAAACACAGGAAGAAGAGGAGAAAACAATCTTTGGTGGGGGAAGTACAGGGATATGTAATCTGTCATAGTACCAAATGCATTTAATACGATGGTAAGTTGAAGGAAACAGATATTTTTCCTATGAAGCCATGGCTGCCTCTGAAGCTGATTTCCGTATCACTAGTGTTAGTCCCCAAAAGATGTGTGCAAGTTCAACTATATAGTATCATTTTCAAGCCAGATTCTTGGTGACAATTATTTCACACACACACAAACACACACACACACACACACATCAGATTTCTCTGTCTCAGGACACCAGATAAGGATGGCTAGCAGAGGGGTATGGGCTTCATATTTAGTGGTCTTTAAAGAAGAAACTAGAACCAAGGGTCCTTGGATGAGGTTCCTACACATGAAAAAATTAGGTATATAACAAACCTATAGCCACAATAAGCTTGGGAACATTCTCTATCTGCTTTTGTGGGGACACAGGAAAGAGGCACACTGTGCAGACTTGATAACAAATTACCTCCATCTAAGAGTACAGGGCATTTCTTACTTGAGCTCTCTTACAACTAGATCTTATTACTCTTCGTTAAGACGTGACTTTTAATACACATTTTCCACTGTGCCGCAAATATGTAAATTCTTCAACATAATGCAACGTACTTTGTATAGCAAAAATGTTTCTATGTTACATAAGCCTTTACTTTCTCATACCTAAAGATATTATTTGTTAATAAATGACTGTTCCTGGTGGTTATTTTAATGAATAAAATGTGCTCGGTGACTAGATGCCTGATCCAGTTGTTAGAAGCAGACCCTAGACTTAAACAGCTGTAATTGAGATTCTGGATTCTACATATGCTTGCTTCATTCCCTTAAACAAATTATATTAGTTCACTAAGCTTTGATTCATGTAAAAGGTGGATTACAGTATTAAGCCATAAGAGGATTACTGGGTAGATCAATGAGAGCTGACAGTAAAAATAAAATAGTTATTCTCACAGGCACAGAATTTGAATATTATTGGTTTGTAACAGATATATTCACAGGCTCAACTGTGGTCTATTTTACTTACATATTTATGCAGATAAATATCCATGCTTATGCACTAAATTATGCATCTCCTCACTATTTTTAAAATAAGTACCCAATAAAAAATAACCAACCAATATAAAAAATTGAACATGAAAAATCATTTACATTTACCTAAAAACTTCCCTCTAATCATTCCTCTACCTTTCCTTTCTTCTCACATTTATTACTGCATTGCTTTTGAAGCTATAGATTTATCATGTATTTACATTTTACAACATTATATTGTCTAATTGCATTTGTTTTTAATATTTATTCTTAAAAAGTAGGTCATGGAGCCTGGAGAGATGGCTCAGCAGTTAAGGGCACTTCCTACTCTTTCAGAGGACTGTAGTTTGGTTTCCAGCAACCACATCATATGTGAGTTATGGGATATAGAAACAGCTGACAATAGACAATGCCAACCTTTCCAAAGTGGTTTATCTACAAACACTCCTGAGAACACTGCACAAGACATGCTGTTAATTCACCTTTGCCAACTGACTTGCTATAAAGTCCTATCTTGTGATTTAATTTCACTTCCCAATCAACAATGCAGCTTATCATCTCATTACAGCAGTATATATGTATGTATATATGTATTTAAGGTAAGCTTTTGTGTGTCCCAGGCTGGCCTCAACTTGATATATAGCAGAGAATGATGTTGAATGATTGGTTCTCATGACTTGACTTTCTAAGTGCTGAGATTACAGGCTAGCATTACTATGGCATGCAAGGAACTGAATCCAGGGCTTCAAGAACACTTGGCAAACACTCTATTCAGTTATATCCCTAGACTCATATTTTTACAAGTCATAAGTTTTCTGTTAAATTTGTATTAATATTTTTATCACTTTATATCAGATGGTGCTTTGATTTGAAAAAAAAAACCCACATAGTCTTGCTATTAATTCTTTGTTGGTGAACTGGGTTATAAACATCCTTCCCCAGCTTGTACATTCTTTTACCTCTTTTAAGGTGTTTTTTGCTATTTTAAACTTCTAAAGATTAATATTCCAGATTATTCAGATTTATTACTATTTTCATATTGGTTATGGTAT
Source organism: Bramus lutescens (assembly GCA_001685075.1). Taxonomy (NCBI): domain Eukaryota; kingdom Metazoa; phylum Chordata; class Mammalia; order Rodentia; family Cricetidae; genus Bramus; species Bramus lutescens. Next base: position 74,544 of record LOEQ01004071.1, read on the forward strand.
TTGAGAGTTTTTGTTTTGAAACAGTCTCATTATGTAGCCCTGCCAGACCTGGAATTTCTTATGTAGACCATGTTGGCCTTAAATTCAGAAAGATACACCTAGTTCTGCCTCCCTAATGTTGTGAATAACCATTAGTATTAATTATTTTAGCAATACTAGTCAGGTATTGGTTTTTGTCTGGTTGCTTAGTTTAGGTTCTGTGATGGTTTGAATGAGAATGGCCACCATATAGGATCATATATGTGAATGTTTGGTCCCTACTTGATAAGACTGTTTGGGAAGGGTAGGAAGGTGTGGCCCTGCTGGAAGAAGTGTGACACTGGGGATGGGCTTTGAGGCTTTAAAAAGTCCATGCCATTCCCAGTTAGCTCCCTCTGCTTCATGCTTCTTGATCAAGATATAAGCTCTCCCCAGGCATAGTGGTACATACCTTTAATCCCAGCAACTGAGAGGCAGAGACAGATGAATCCCTGTAAATCCAAGGCCAGCCTACTCTATAGAGAGTTCCAGGACAGCCAGAGTTATGGAGACACCCTGCTTTAAAAAAAAATTGTAAGCTCTCAGCTATTGCTTTAACACCATTCCTGCCTGCTGCCATGCTTTGTACTCTAACCCTCCAACCCTCTGGAACTGTAAGCTTCCAATAAACTCTTAAAAGTTGCTTTGGTCAGGGTGTCTGATCACAATAACAGAAAAGTAACTAAGATAGTTTTAACACTAAGGGGTTGAACCTATAGTATCATGCATACTAGAGAAGCACTCTCCCACTGAGTTATATCATGAATGATTCTCTTAAAAATTATCAATATTTTTCTTACTTTACGTGTATAGGTGTTTCATCTGCATGTATGTCTTTGTATCACTTGGATGCCAGATGTCTAGAGAGACCAGAAGAGGTTATTTGGTCCCTGGAATTGGAGTTATATATAGCTGTGAGCGTCCATGTAGATGCTGGAAATTGAACCCTGGTCCTCTGGAATGTAGATGCTGGAAATTGAACCCTGGTCCTCTGGAAGAATAACCAGTGCTTTGAACTTCTGAGCCATCTCTCTAACTACAGCCCTTCTTTCTACTATTTTTTTCAGTGCTAGGGATCAACCCAGGACTTATGTAAGCTCGCAATCACTGAGCTACACTGCCAGTAATAGTTTGTGTTCATGTTTTTAATAAATTCATTGCTAGTACAAATTTTAAAAGATATGTACTTGTTTTCTATAGAAACTCAAAAGTTTTTACTTGTAACATTCCTGTCCTTAATTTATCTGGAGATAATTTTATATGTGGTATGAGGCAGGAATCAATAACATTCTTTCCATAAGTTCACAAGTCCATTCATTGAGTATTACTTCCTTTCCCCATTGACCTTCTATGACACTCCATATGGACACAGGTCAATTTCTGAGTTCTCTATTTGCCTGAGTTTATTTTCTGTTTCTGAACAAACACTATTTTTATGTACTACAGCTTCAAATAGCTCCTAATAAAATGCTACCTGAAAGTATTAATAATGCTTACTTCAAATACTCATTGTATTTATTAACATCTTATCTAGCTTTTTTTTTTTTTTT
>LOEQ01004071.1:92956-103379 GCA_001685075.1 Bramus lutescens
GCAGTTCCCAGACTTGGCGGACGCGGAGCGCGGCCCCGACCTAGAGTCCCTCACTGCTGGGCGAGGAGGAGGTGCCGCGGACCCTACGGGTGCGAACGGACCGCTGTCCGTTTTCTCTGCTTTGGGCCCGCAGGGTCTCTGATTCGGTGTCTGCCTGGTTTGATCTCTTGCCGGAGATATAGCTAATACAGACAATAGAACTGGTTAAAAATGGTCATCGCGGCTCTGCACAGTCTTCTGGGGTTGTCCCTTTACCAGGTGTGCGTACTGGCTCCAAGCACGCATTCCTTAAGCCGCATCAGTTTGACTACTCAGAAAGCCCTCAACCGCTCCCTTACCGTGACTCCTGCATCCCCCTCCATGGTACATCCTAATCCACTGCACATATTTTCTCCGTAAGTCTCTGTTCTTACCTAGCCCACCCCCTTCCTTCCATTGCCTCAAGCTGCTCTCCTCGGGGTCTCTATTTTAAGACGTACAAATTAAATACCTTGGAGGGGAACGATCGAAACAAAAACGTTTTTTAGACTACAACCTAGTGGTTTTGACGTACTCTATGTTCTACCTTGTGATTGCCTCCGGAGTTTCACCGGTTTTCAGTTTCTCTCCCCAGATTTCATCTCACCCGGGTTTTTTCCCTAGTACGTTCTTAAGAACATTCTAGCCTTTGAAGGTAGAACTCCCCCCCCCCGATGACTTACATAAGGTGAAGGGCATTTAAAAGCCTAAGTGTTTTCTTCGCAGTTGTACTTAGAAGTTTTGCTTCGTATCCATTTTCATAATAAGGAGGATATGCCTGACATGTCTTCGCTTTTTGTTTTGCCTCACGGATCCCTCACACACCACCTAAATTTGACTTCTTTAGGGCATCAGTACCAAGGTCAAAAATTTTCCTTTCACAAATTTGCCATTGTTATGAACCTAGATTGTTTATGATGATAATACGATTATGTTGACATTACCAAATTTTTGCATAGCTTAATATGATCCCGGTACTTTTTTAATGAATAAAGTTGTCTCGTTCTTGTAAAGAGCTATGGTCAAATTGTTATACCTTTGCCTCTATGGTAAATAAAAGGAAACATCTTAAATGGGTAACTTTATGAGTCTTTTTTCCATGACTGTCACATTACAGAGTCTGGGAAGGTTTTGGTTATATTGTTGTGTAGTTAGATACCAAATCCAATAGTTTATACTATTTTTTCTTATTAGCGATATTTAGTAGTCAGCTGTTATTTGTCAGATAGAGTTTAGTTAAAGTGGTATAAGCGAGCTGCTTAAGTGGAGCTCAGGGTAACTGCCACTTTTCCTGGAGGGTCACAATTCTGGTGGTGTCCCTTTCAAACTGGTATTTCTTAGGAAGCCTGCTAGGGGGCACTGTGGAGTAACACTGCCGGTGACTGCCAGGTCAGTTACATTTGTGATTGAAGACACCTGTCAGATCATGACTGCGCTTGCAGATCCTAAAGTGTGAGTGTAGTGTGTATGTGTATAAAAATACGTGAAAAGCTAAAAGAGATTCCTCCTCCCTCGTGCTTTTCTGTTTTACAATGAGAGAGTATGAGAGTTTTGTGAATTTTGTGATTGCCAGTTCTAAAGCACAGAAAGGTCAAAGGATCTAGCTAATTACTGTATGGAAAAGTCTTTGTGGATATCAGTTTGCAAAGTGGTTCTGTGAAGTTTTATAGGGAAGTTACATAAAGACTTCTTTAGTAAGAGCAAGGATTCAGTTTCTAAAAGTGTTAACATTTGTTTTCAGTGAGTTTTTTTTAGGAATACTTAGTTGATCTTTATTTACTGAATATTTGTATCTTTGATAAATAGAACCACCATGTAAACTACAAATAAAGTAGTGAAAATTTTAACTCTTAGATTATTTTAGATCCTGATTGCTTAACATACTACATATAGTTACAGTCAGAACAGTTAATATACTTTAAAGAAAACTATTAGCAAAATATGATTATATTTACTGCTTATGGAAATTATATACTGCATTTTAAAATTGTAGGTTTATGTGTTTTAGAACTTGGAGATGTTTTCTTTAAGTGTGATGCTGAGCCATTTAAAAAATAGAATCATTTTTAGTGTGTGTGTGTGTGTGTGTGTGTGTGCGTGCGTGTGTATGTGTGCATGAGTGTTGGTTAAAGACATCTTGCAGGAACTGGTTCTCTCCTTCAGCCAAGTGGGTGCTACAGATCAAACTCTGATAATCAGGGTTGGCAGCAAGTGTCTGTATTTTCTGACAATCTTGACTCCCCCAGACAAATCCTAGACTTAGTTTAAACATTCAAGCTATGAATACTTTTATTTTTAATTGGCTAGTCTCCATCTTCTGTATCACTCATGAAAAATAAGATATATTTTTGTAGTGCTTGGGAGAAGTCTGTTTCCCTTTTAGGAAAAAAATAGTATACAAAAGAGATATTAATTTTGGTTGAATCTATCAAATGGCCTAATACCAAGAAATATAATTACATCATCTGAAGCAGTATTCATGTGCTAGATCTCTGTGTAAATTTTCCGCATAAAAGGAAAGGCAAGGGGGAGGCAGAATCCAGTTTCCTAACAGAATACTTAATAAACTCTTTGCAGAGCTGGTTTATGAATTACAGAGGCTAATTTTGTAAAATTAGCACAATGGGAAAGAATAAGACCATTTAGGCTATTAAACTATTTTGGGTAATAGTGGTTGCTAGTTTTCTGTTCTATGAATGTCCGTGAGTAGTGGTTTATAAATATTTCATTAGGAAGCAACTTTTCCCTTCTTGTTAGCTGCATAGTTAGTTGGGGGGGTTGTTCGTTTTATTTTGTTTTGGGGGGTTGTCTAAGTAAAATTCTAGGAGAATTACTTGTGCTTGCCCATAAGTGCTCTGTTTTCTATTGAAGAATGTTTAGTACAGCAAATATTAAGAATAAAAGAGAGCATAACACTGAAAGTATGTCGTTTCCCCACAATGGGAATACATTATTCTTAACATGTCACGTTGCCTTTTGGTATATTTTTAATGCATTGGTTTTTATAGGTGACAGCACACAGTCCTTGTCTGTGCCCACACATTTTACTTATTGTATATAACTTTATAACAGCATTTTAGTAGGTTAGCATTCTACCTTGTACATGATCCATTTTACTTATGACTCTTACTGAATATTTTATCATGTCCAGTTTTCAGCAATTGACAGGGAATACAATTGCTTATATAAGTCTGCACTTTACGTGTTTTTAGGAAGAAAGAATTGCTAGTAATTTTCAGAAGAGCAATTACTAAGTGAGAGGGCATAATTTTTACATTTGAGAATTTTTATTACTTTCATGTTTATTATTGAAAAATTTTAAAGTACAGAAAAGTGAAAATAATTATCTATACTATCAGTACCCAGAGATAACCATCATTGGTATTTCAGATCCTTCTCTATACAGATAACTTGACATTTCCTCAATACCATACTTTTTGTGTCGCTTACCTTCAGAGTCATATGAAGGGAAGTGTACAGAAACTGTGGAGAAGTTCTGAAAGTGACCTTATTCATGGCCTGTAGAGGTTAGGCTGTTTAATCACTGCTGAGAGCACCTGGACTCAGAGGGCCTGTCAAAGGCTGTAAGAAGCTGCTTTTGTGTGCTGAAAAGTTTTCTGTGTGCATGCTGTGGCTGGGATGTTCAGGCTTAATTCTCAGAGCACCACCGTAAAGCGTAGAATTTCAGTTGCATTTAAATTTTGCTTTGGCATTCTGCAGCTCTTTTCAGTATTTCTTGTGCTGCAGAAATACCCCAGATTTCAAGAAGTAGCTGTACTATGTGCAATAGGACCTGTGACCAAATATCTTACCCACTGATATTTGAATCTATGCTTGTATATGATCTTCTCTTGTATATTCAAATAGGACTCTGATTTGTCATTGTACTATTTTCTAGTTTCTTGGCCCTCAAACAATGTTTTGCCAAATATTATTAAAATTATCTCTTCTTTCGGGGAATGGAAAACAAATATACAGCTGTGTAAATTTTAAAATTTTAACTTAGTGCATGTGTGAGTGCGTGCGTGCGTGCGCGCGCTTGTGATAACTTCGTCTATGTGTGTTTGTGTGTGTGTGTGTGATGTGAAGAGGGACACGTACATGCTATGGCACTGTAGCACACACGTGGAAACCAAAGGACAGTTTGTAGATTCAGTTCTCTCCTTCAGCTTTCACATGGGTCCTTGGACCTGAACTCAGGTCATTGGGCTTATGTAGCAAGCGCCTTTACCCACTGAATTGGCCCTGAGTTGTGTAATTTCTCTGTTCTGTAGAAATATTTAACTTTAACAGAGTTTAGCATGTTCTGCTTTTAAGTCCTCTAAGGAATTCTATCTTGGCACCAAGGAATTAAGAAAACATTTATTTGGAAATCATGAAACTGGCCTCCTTGAACTCACATGATGGCATTTGATTTATGGCCCACTGATTACAGCTTCCGTGGCATCAAATGGATTACAGAATTCCAGAATTCCTTATGATACCTCTTTTTCCTTTTAATAGACCTTTTACTTTTCTTTCCTTCTACATTTTTAAGTAAGATATTTCTGTAAACATTTTTCATTTAAATATTCATATAAAATGTTTTCTATCCTTCATATCCAGTTACAATAGTTAAAATGTTGGAAGACAAAGTAGAATTTCACCAGAAACTTTTCATTTTAAAAAATTTAAAGTTCTTTAGACAGAATAAGAGATGCATCTTGAGTAAATTAAACTAGGGACAATCCTACTATGTTTTAAGTTCTTCTTAAAAGTAAACACTGTCCAGGCTGGAGAGATGGCTCAGCAGTTAAGAGCACTGACAGCTCTTCCTCTAGTCCAGAGGACCTGGGTTCAGTTCCCAGCACCCACATGGCAGCTCACAACTGTCTGTAACTCAAGTTCCAGTGGATCTGACTCCCTCAAACACCAATGCATATAAAAAAATAAAAATAAAAAAGTAAACAGCATCCACATGGTTCTGCCCAGTTACAGAAATTAGGCCTGCTTATTATAGTCATTGTGGAAAAGCCTGGAGGAGAAACTAAGCATTCTCAATTCTACTCTCACAACTCAGGAGATGGATCAGACCCTCTTAATTCACTTGTATGTCTGCAATAAAGTAGGGCCCACTGTATGTAAAACCTGAGCTTTTAATTTCACTTTTTATCTCCAACTCTTGAAAAAACACACTGTCTAAGGCAATGATTCTCAGCCTCCCTAATGCTGTGACCCCTTTAATATAGCTCCTCATGTTGTGGTGACCCAGCCATAAAATTATTTTTATTCCTACTTCATAACTGTAATTTTGCTACTGTTATGAATTGTAATGTAAATATCTAATGTTCAGGATACGTGATATGCAACCCCTGTGAAAGGAGCCCTCAACCCCCAAAGGGTCGTGACCTACAGGTTGAGAATTTCTGGTCTGTGGCAGCATTAGGAGGCATCTTGCATGTCACTAACCATATTTTATTTAACTGATTTTCTATCACTGAAAATAAAGTTCATTTTTCTCCATTGCAATACTCTACGTGTTCCGGAGAATATTTTTTGCATACATTTTGCATATCTGATTGTTTCCTCAGAGCAGTTCCATCTCAGTGAAATTCCAGATGGAAGAGTCCATCCAGAGCCTGCAGTAGGGCCTGAGGTGCCACAGTACCATCTACAAAAGCAGTGCCTGCTAATTACCATTAGGAAAACACTTTAAGGAAGACCACTCTTATTTTCCAATAGACAAGATTGGTTGCAATTTCTTTGCTTTTTTGATTTGTATTTCTTTGATTACTTTGATTGTAGTATTATGTGATGGCTATTTGCATTTCTCTTGTAAACTGCTTTTTTTGTCTTTTGGCTCTCTTTTAATTGCCTTGTGTTTTGTTTTAGAGTTGTTGAACTTTTTTAAAGTGCGAAGTTATTTTGAATCACTTCTTTTATAGTCTTAAAAATCCTCAGTTCACATAATTATTTTCAACTGTTTGTATTTTTGTTCTTAAGTGATACATTTATTTACACAGAAGTCCTTATCATTAATTCAGATTATTCCAGTTGAGTTCCTTTTCAGCACCAAAGTCCTCAGGCATAGTGGAATACATGGTTTTTAAAGTCCTTTATAAAGACTGTTGAATTGCTTCCTGAGAAACTTATAATCTATTTATATTCATGTCATATTTCTTCAAAAATGGCTATCGCATCGAAACTCAGTTCACGTGGGCATCTGCTTTTCAATCTTTGCTAATATAAAAGTGAAAAATGGTAGTTTTTGTTTTAAATCCAGTTTCCTGAGTATTTCTGCAGTTGATTAGTCAGCTGCTTTATAGAGGGTTTAGAGTGATAGCAGTCTTTCTGATTTCTCAGGTATGCCCTCTTACATTAGAGAGGAAACCTTGCTTTTGCTCCTTAGCAGAAGGAGTATTACTTTTATTACCTTAAATCCAGTTTGTTTTTAAAAGACTGTGTGTTTAATAAAGACTTAATTCTAATCTTTAGAGTTAAATGATTCAGTTAACAAAAAACTTAACAGAATCTTTTTGATATTCTTGATTTTTCTCTTGATCATGCAAATTTGTCTTAAGTGTAGAACTATGATGGTATGCAGAAAAGCTAGTACCTTTGAAATAAAGTGTTTTGTAAGTTGAAGACTTTCAGTATGCTTTGAGAAATTCCAAAGTTTGAGGTTTTTTAAAATCAGTTTTATTCACCTGTCTCACAGACATGATCATTCCTTGAGCATAGGAATCCCATCTGATTTGTTTCTGTATTCTAGGGATAGTGTTTGATGTACAATAAATGTGTGATGAGTGAACTTTTTAAATAGAGAGGAGACTGAATTTGGAATGGAAGACCTGATGTTGTTTCTGTCTGTCCCCTCCCCGACCTTAATTTGCTAGAGCTCTATAACATGTGCTGATTATTATATGACTTTTTTTCTTTGGGGGGGCAGAGCCAATAAAGGTTTTGGAATTTGGACAGAGGGCTTCATACAATGTTAATATGTAATGCCTTTTAAATCTGTTTCATCAGCTCCTATTTGTTCGGCTTCTTTCATTTATTTGACAGAATTGAAAGATAAATGAGATAAAATACATTTAAGTATCTTGTAAAATTAAGAAGTGTTATGCAGTTGGCAAAGCCACTGTCATTATTACTGCATTTCTGAGAAGTTCTTGGCAAAGAGCTCCGTCAGGCTCAGCAGTGATCCTTGTGGATCAAAAGCTCCACCCTTATGTCTGGGCATTAACTAAGCTGTTTCTGTACCTCTCATACATTTAGGGCTGGGTATATGAATGAGTGAGGCCTGCTACCAAAATCTCCCAGGAGGGCCTTTTAGAGCTCTTTTCTCTTTTCTGGCTAGAATGGAGACTACCTGCAGAGCAAACTTGGAAGCCATACCTTAACCATGGGGAAGCCTTTTTGAACCATATATTACTGCTTGTTGGGGGAAGATATTCATTCTTTCCCAGCCACTCCGACCTGAAATAACCACACAGAAACTATATTATTTGCGATACTGCTTGGCCACTAGCTTAAGCATATTTCTAGCTAGCTCTTATATCCTACACTAACCCATCTCCATTAATCTGTGTATCACCATGAGGTCGTGGTCTACTGACAAAGTTTCAGGAGGCTCCAGCAGAGCCATCTATCTCCTTTGGGGGCTATATGGCTTCTCCCTGACTCTGCCTACTCTATATATCTTTTCCAGCCTGACTATATTCTGTTAAGCCATTGGCCAAAAGCAGCTTTATTCATTAACCAATAAAAGCAACACATATGCAGAAGGACTTCCCACACCACCTGCTAATAATTCCGCCACCTATCTGAGCCTGCTATATGAGCAAGACATAAACTTCTGTTGTGCTTGAATCATTATAGCTGAGCCTGTTAAAGGGGTTAGGCTGTCCCTGCTACAAGGATCATGGGGACACTTGGCTTTTTTTAAGAGAAGTGTAATCATCCTGCAGGTGTCATACATAAAGAGTAATGGTGTACAACTATACTTCCAGGAGATCCAGTGACTTCTGACCTCTGCAGGCACCTGCATTTACATGGTACACATGTATACATTTTAAAAATTAAAGCTTAAGGAAAAGATATGTACAAAATTTCTTAATAAAAATAATTATGCTAATTTTAATGTGATTCCTTTCTCTTAAATTCTGTTATATGGTTTTGACCCATCTCACAATAGAAGCTTCTTGTTGGTGAGAAAAATTTGGAAACTGTAGTAAAAGATATTTCATTGAAACATGATGTCTTGAAACTCTGTTACCTTCCTAAAGAAAGTTGAAATTCCAATATGCCCTTGCCTTTTATATGGCAGATTTTATGAAAGTTACCCAAAATAAGTGATAATACTGGTTCTGTCGTACTTAGTAAGAATGGGTTCTCTTTAAATAATGTGGGTTAGAGGAGGTTCACTTGCTCCTTCTCATAGTGAACACAGACTATCAACCTAGACTACGCAGTATTTGGAATTCTCTTGGCTAGAATGTGAAGTGCACTTTAGACTTCCTTTAGAACTTTTACTAGAATTAAATATGGAGAATTTCCAATTACCATGTACCTTTTTAAAATCAGATTACCTTATTCCAAATCTATGAATTTCTAAAAGTCCTTTTTAGTTACATGGGGAAAAAACCATAGTTGTTTCTGAATACCTAATCATTCACCTTCAAATTCACCTTCTTTGGATTCCTATTTAGTTATGACAGAACCATTTAGTTTGTTAATAAATTTTAATTCAATAGATGTTACCTCACATAGATTAGTTTTAATATTTTACATTTCAGGTTTTTCTTTTTCAAAACTGTACCTTAGGGGGGGAGGATCTGGTAGGAGTTGTAACAGGATAAAGAATATAATCAAAATATATTGTATGGAAAAAGTTAGTAAAAAGTTTAAAAGGCTTTCAGAGAGCGGAGAAAAGTCTACCTGTATATTCCTTGGATCCTGTCACTTTCCTAGAAACTGCCATCTCAGCTGCTTCCCACTTTGCAGATACTTAATCCATAGGTAATTTACAGTGAGACCATTGGTTGAAAAGTGCTAAGACTTTTTCAGTTTAAAGTAACTTTGAAAAGTTGTTTTCCATAGCACACTAAAGACTCTGCCAGACAAAAATTTATTGTGCATTGTAAATAGTAGAAGCTTAAAAAATGTGTGTTGCATAAATAAACAAATGATCATTGAATTAAGCTAGCTGTCAGTGTCACAGACACCTACAGGCGACATCTCAGATAGCGTTTACTAAGTCTTTACTGGAAAATGTTAACAGTTACATACTAATTGTATTTATGTGTGTTTTGGACTATAGGTGGCTATAAAAATAATAGATAAATCTCAGCTGGACTCAGTAAACCTTGAGAAAATCTACCGAGAAGTACAAATAATGAAAATGCTCGACCATCCTCACATAATCAAACTTTATCAGGTATGACTTAGCCTTATTTCTCTTTGTGATTTTCATCATTCAACTGTTTGTTTTCATTGTGATTTTTGCTTTTATGCTAGCTTTTCTATCTGTAAAAGAAATGTTTTCTTATGCTAAATGTTAACTCTTTCTCTATATTTAAATTTGTAAAAAAAAAATGGAACTAGGAAGCTACTTAGTATTTAACGTTAAGTTGTCTTTAGATTACCTGCATTTTAAAACTTGGCAGTTGCACCTGAACTTGCTAAATTTGCAAAGGTGTTGGTACCACAAATAAAAATATCATACTTTTATTTAGAAAGCTATTGTTTTTGTGTTATAAAATACAAAGACTAACATAGTATATATCTTAGAGACAAACTTTATAATATGTAGATTCATGTCTTTTGTTCTTTTTATGAGTCATAAAAATAAGCCATTTTTAAAAATCAGTTTTATTAAGAAATTTTTAAAAGTAAATTGCATATAAATTTAGGCCATGTGTTTTAAAAAGAATGTTTTCTTAGATTTTTTTAAGAGCAGTAATTCATGTTTAATAATCAATAAAATACTTTTTAAAATTTCTGTTAATTAATGTACCATACTTTTAAATTGAAACTGAAAGGTCCCAGTCTACTGACCTGTGACTTTGATGCCCTGTGATAGTTGTACCCATGGTATGCTGGACTTAATCTGTCCAAGTTTTTAAGATCAACTAATAAGTTTTCAGAAATTTTGTGAGCAGATAAGCTTCACATTAGTAGCTCAAACTCACACATATTTATATCATAGGAACAAAATTAAAACTCAGAACCCTTTTCCCAGAGGTTCAGTTTGCTTTTACACTACTATACTCAGGTGGGCTACCTAAATATCTTTGGGATTGTAAGACAGTATTAAAGCTTCTAATTTTATTTATTATGTCCTTGAGTGCATTTTATACTGGAGTACACGTACATAAATAGATAGATAGATAGATAGATAGATAGATAGATAGATAGATAGATA
>LOEQ01004071.1:103393-117595 GCA_001685075.1 Bramus lutescens
GATAGATAGATAGATAGATAGATAGATAGATAGATAGATAGATAGATATTCTATATATTTATACATATATGTATGTGTGTACATACATACTTATAAACAATCTTATTGATTGAAAATTTCAACATAGAAAGTTGGAAACCATCAACTTATGATAAACCTCCCATACATGCAATATGTATATTGTACCACTCAAAATATTTCCTAAAATTATAAAACTATACAGATTTAAGTCAAATTTGCATCAGATTTCCCCTATAAGCATTTGTTTTACATTTCTGAAGGAGATGGGTCTATAATCATTTTAGAAGGACTGATGAGCCATGTCCTAAACTGATTCCCATAAGTCACATGGTACAAATACATGTATTTGTAAAGTCAAGTTACTGCTTAATTTTTTTAAATTTCAAATTGTCAATAGCTCTTTTTTCTTTACTACCATACTTATTTACTTATCTGATGAAGCACAGTCCTAAGCCTGTATGTTAGTTTATAGCCTTTCAGTAGACAACTATTAAAAGAGTGTTAAAGGGCTTTGATAAGGTATTTGGCATGCATGCTAGATGACCTCACTTTGGTCCCCAGAACCTACATAAAACTAGGGACTTAATTTGATCTCCAAAACCCATGTAAAAATGACAAGAACAGTGGCTGTACACACTCAAGATCCCTGTGAAGGGAGATGTAATTATGGATCCCTGGGGCTTGCAGGGCCGCTCAGCCTAGCTGAGGAAAACCTGCAGCTGACCTCTACCTTCCACACACTTATACACATGTTCACATAACACACATAAACATACAATGCACCCACATATACATACACATAGGCCCTCACACACACACACACACAGTATATAGAAAAATAGCTTAAAAATTGCTTGAGTCTGAGTAGTGTTTGTTCATATAGTAGAAAAATCAAATTGGTAACAATGATACGCTCTCTTTCTGAACCTAGAAAAGCTAATTTAAATGAAAATATACAACAGTAGGTCTATGAAGAAGCAGCTTACAAGCAATACTTTAAAATTACAAGTACCTGTAACAATATTAACCAAAGCACAGTAGGAAAGAATATAGATACCACATTATGCTAGCTCAGTTAAACAGCCTTGATAACATAGCAGTCACAGCCTCAAGTGAAGAGTTAATGGAAAGATCTTCAGAACTTCTTTAGCCTGTGTTCACCTCCTTTAACTTGAATAGGAATGCATAAGAATCACTTTTGTTAAAAATATCAATTCTAATTCTGCAGTACTGGAATCAGACTTGAAATTCTGCATTTCTAGCTGGGCCATGGATCCAGATTTAGAACAAGAATCTCATAGTCACAGGAATGATGGGTTGAGTCTATGAGGCTTGTAAATGTTTCTGACTTCTGAATAGTTCATAACTTACTCTTTCACTAAAAATTTTAATTTATGTGACCCTATAGAATGTGATAAAGTAATCCTTTCTGTCTGACTAATATAGGACCATTTATCAATAGGTAATGGAGACCAAAAGTATGTTGTACCTTGTGACAGAGTATGCCAAAAATGGAGAAATTTTTGGTAAGTTTTTTCTTTATTTTTTCTGTAACTTAAAGAAGTCACTAGCCTGCATGAATGAGCTATTTCATATTAATTTTTCTTGTTATTTAAGAATTAATAATATTTTAAGTCTTAAACTATTAAATTCTAGGTAAGTTAAAATATGGAATATAACTTATTTTCTTACATACATGATTTTAAAAGTACTTCCTAATTTTCTCATTTGCATTAGAGAGTAGATAGTAAAAGAAAAGGAGAAATTTGTCTGTCATCTGATAAGAGAAATTTTATTTCTTTTTACTTTTTACCATTCTGTTTATTGAGTCCTGCTATGGCTTAGCTTGAGGGGATTCATTGATTGCCTGTGTGTGATCTTAATGGCTCTTATGCTTAAGTCAGGTACTCACTGTAGCTGTTAAGACCTCAGCTTCAGTGGGTTTCTTTCAAGCATTTGGCTGCTTTCAGTTTGGGCTATGATACATAGGTTGCTATGGACATTCATGTACAAGTCTGCCCTGAAGTAACATTTGCCCCTGAAACCTAGTATAAGAATTTAAAAATAATAGACTCCTGCTTTGCCCTGCCTGAACATTATGGTTTTGTCATATTGTGCTTGGGTATAGTTTATAAAACACAATATGACATTGTTTTTAGTGATATGTTCTTTTTAGCAGATATTTCACTCTTTTTAAAACCTTACTTATCAGAAGACACCACTTGTACATTTCTCTGTATACGTGAATATTTACACCTTTGTTTCTTTGGGTGGTTACTTAGTTTCATGTAGAGTCATTTTCCTTTGGCCTGAAGGATGTTATTAGTATTTTTGGAAGTACAGGTGATGAAATCCTTCCGTTTTTGTATATCTAAAATAGTCTTTATCCTTTTCTAGTATGGAGGATTGAACTGGAGGCAATTTTCACCAATTTTAATAATTTGATTATTTTGTGTGGTTTTCTTCAAGATTCTTTGGATTAGCATTCACAAGTTGTTTGGACTTGTAAATACAGTGTTTTTATTGAATTTAGAAATTCTTCAGCCATTGTTTTCTTAACTTATTTCTGTCCCACCTCTTTCTCTTCTCCTTAAGAGTCTAGTCTAGTCTTATCTAAAGAATTTCCTTTTCCTATGTTTCATTTTAAATAGTTACTCTTCTGTGTCTTCAAGCTCACTAGTCTTTTATTCTGCAATATCTAATATATTTTTCTTAGTTAAATGTATTTTTCACCTCAGACAATGAATAAATTACAATCTGATTGGAACCCTTTGCATGTATATCAGGGGACTCATGTCTTTACTTGGCTTTTGAACATCTGAGATACAATTAAAATAATTTTTACTGTCCATGTCTGCTAATATCCAGTATGTCTGTTCAGCTCTGGATCAGCTTTGATTGGCTACTGTTCTCCTCTGTTTTGCTCATATTTTTCTCCTTCTTTGCATGAAGGATGGAGGGATAGGGTGAAAGACAAATGGTTGAAGAAAACCTCACTGTAGTTTTCCTAAATATTTGAAAGCATGGGTCTATATATATGGAGAAAAGAGGATTATCAGGAGATAGAGAAGAGCAAATGCAGAGTCTCTGAGGCCACAGAGTTCTTGATATGTCTAAGGATTAGCAAAGAGGCCACCATGATTGGAGAGAAGAAAGCTCGAGGGAAACAAAAGGGAACAAAGAGAAAGACTAGTAAGAGATACAGTCAGAAAGGTAAATGGGAGGAGGAGTGAGGAGCAGATTTAGGGGCTTTGTGTCTATTGTAGATACTTTAGCTACTACTCAGATATTCAGTAGTCATTCTCATTAAAAGTTAAGCATGGGGCTGTTGAGATAGTTCAGTGGGTAAGACCATTGGCTGCTCTCTCAGAGGACCCAAGTTCAATTCCTAGCACGTACATGACAGCTGGACTGTAACTCCAGTTCCAGGGAATCTGACACCCTCTCTGGCTTCCATGGACACCAGGCACATACGTGATGTACAGACTTTTGTGCAGGCAGAACACCCATACACATAAAATAGACTCAAACTGACAAGTGCCTGGGACATCATATTCAAATCATCACTGAGACACACTGCTGTTTTCAAAGTAGATTGTAACCAAAGATCTGGTTAGAGGGTGTTGAAGTAGTTACTGTCTGCTCTGGTTAGAATGTACAGTAATATAGGGAGTCATCGGTGTGTGTGTGTGTGTCTGTGACTATCTGTGTTGCACTTGTGTAAATGTGGAGACACAGATTGACATCAAGTGTCTTCTTTAGTCACTCTACACCTTTTTAAATTTGAAGTATGCATGGTCTTACTGAACCTGGAACTTGCTGTTCAGCTATGCTGGCTGGCCAGCCAGCCCCAGAGATCCATTACCCAAGCATTGGGTTTACAGGTGCACACCACCATGCTGGAATTTTACATGGGTACTAGGAACTTAAACTCAGATCCTTTACTGAACCCATTTTTTTATGTGGGCACAGAGGATCTGAATTCAGATCCTAATACTTGCACAATAAGGACTTTACTGGCTGAGTAATCTTCTCTTTAGCCCTTCAGTACATATTTTTAAAGTAAAATCAATTTGATTTCTTGTTAGGTAGAGACTACTTAAAGTAGTGTGCCTAATTATGGGAGTAACTAAGATCTAGTCCTGAGGCACTTAAATTAAAGAGTTAGGAAAAGAGGAGAAGACAGAAGATGAGACTGGAAAGGAAGAAGACTACTGAATCAAGTAGTCTCAGGAGGATGAATGAACATCTCTGTCAAGTGATGCTGGTAGATCAAGAACTGAAGAGTGAGCATTTATATCACCAGTTTGAAGTAGCGAGAGCAAATTTGAAGGAGCATCTGGACCAAAACCTTGATTAAAGGTGTTTAAAGAACAAATAGAAGAAAATGGTGAGTGCAAACAACTTTTCAATGAGAGAAATGGGAAGTAGTTCACAGGATCAGTGAAGTCAAGAGAAGGCTTTATTAGGTCGTTACCCATTTTTAAAGCTTTTTTGTTTTGTTTTTCAAGACAGTATTTCTTTGTGTAACAGCCCTGGCTGTCCTAGACTCTGTAGACCAGACTGGCCATGAACTCAACAGAGATCTGCTTGCCTCTGCCTTCTGAATGCTGGGATTAAAGGTGTGTGCCTCGGTAATGAGGCTAGATTTTTTAAAACTTTAAGCTGTAGTTTAAACTAGAAATGGTTTTACATGTTAGGTGTCATTTTTATGAAAAGGGGATGGTCTCAACTTTTCTTTCTGTTGAGATCTTTGAAATAAGCTTGAATCACACTCATATATGAATTGAGGCACACTTTGGATTTTCACATTAAAAAGTTTATTCTTAATGTAAATTATCTAGGGTAAGTGTTCAGTTTAAATTCTGAAAAGGAGATTCTTTTAAATAGAGAAGCTGGACAGAGAGTGTTAGTTAACTTTCCACTGTGGTACAGTTCATTTGAGTACTGAAGCCAATGAGTAATATAATTTAATTTTAAAATATGATGAAATCCTTGGGTTATATTTACTGTTTAGGATGGAAGACTCTAGAGGAATCAGAGACCATTTAGTATGATTTATTTTTATTTATTTTGGCTTTGTTATTTATGCGGGTTGTAGCCCAACAGAACTCAATGTCTTTTCTCGCAAAAACTATTTCTCTCTCTCTCTCTTTTTATTTTAACTTGGCTTCATCATGTGCCAGATCTTCTAAGCTGGGATCCTTGGTGTCAGTATTGATTTCATCTCCAGCATCCCTCTTCGGATGATTTGAAATTCTGCCGGTGTTTCCTACATGTCTCTCAAAAAACATGCATCTCTCTAGCCTCCTTTCTCCCCTGTCTGTATTATACAGTTGTTAATCGATTTATTCAACAAGGTCTCCAGGATGTTTCTAGAATTATCTGTTTTTTCCTATTCCATTTCTTTCTCCCTCTCTCTGTTTAAGGCCTCACTGTATAGCACAGGCCTCAAATTTTCAAATCACCAATTCTCCTGCCTGTGCCTCCTTCATAGAGGTAGGATTCAGTAGTGTACCACTAACCATGATCAGGGTGTCTTTCTAAAACACAAACATAGTCATGTTAATTGTCCTCATTTTCGAAGTTGTTTAATGACCATTAAATAGAAGTGGGTATGGGGGAAGGAGTAGTTTTGAAAGTAAGGTAGTGGCGTAAGAACAGTTGTTAGAAAAATTAATTTTCATGTAGCTTCTATATGTGATAATATGCAGTTCAAGCAACATCTACCAAATAGTGAAAAATATGTGTAAGATTTCAAATGAATTGAGCCAAAAATGTGTTAAGTCAGCTGAAATGTAATAAAAAGAACCACATAAAAACAGTATTGGAGTTTTGTTTTGCTATATTTTAGTGTGTATCTTTTAGACTTAGAACTTTGGAATCACCTTTTACCTTTACAAGTACTCTTTTAGACCTACTCTGTGCTGGGAGGGTGTGGTATTCCTTTTTATTTCATCTTTTTTCGCTCTTTTATTTTTGTATTTAGTTGGCCAGCAAACCATACTATGTTCTTGCAAAATGACTTGAAATTGAATCCTTCTGTTTCTGCAGTCATCACCCTAATCTAGGCTTTCATCACCTCATGTCGCAATTTGTGAAGATCTCATGTTTTACCATACTCTATTTCTTCCCCAGTTAAGTATATTTCAGTGTACTTGGTTCAATCTTCCTGAAATAGCTTTATTATATTACAACTGTATTAATAGCTTTCGTGTATCTCACTGTTGAAAACTCAAACTCTCCAGTCTATAACTAGGTTAGCTCCATTAACTAAGTGGTTGTGTCCAGCTATTCCTTGCATAATTTGTTGATAATCGTTAGACAATCAAATTGCAGATTATACTATCTGCTTTACTTAATAGGGTCAACTTGTTTTCTCTTTTCCTCCATCCTTTCTTTCACTCTCCTTTTTCTCCTCCCTTTTCCCCCTCTGTTTCTATATCCAAAATTCTAATTTTTGCAAAAGTATGCTTGTGCTAGTGTAAGGATAAACTAATTTTTTTAAAGGTTTGTTCTTTTTACCAGTTGGCCTTCATTTCTACTGACATATTCTTCTCTTCCTCCAAGGCAATGATATTCACTTCTTTAGCTCATTAATTTGGATTTATTTCCATTTCCCTTATGTGTTAGTTCTGTTTCTAATTTTACTTTTAAGAACAATATCTTCAATACATCATGAATTTTTCCCCTATATGTAAAAGAAGTATGCTAAGGAGGTGTGTAAGGACCAGTTGTAGAAGACCTATGTGTTAGAATAAAAGGTTAGCATTATTTCTTAGAATGACCATCCTTCAGCCCAAAGGTGATAGTGTAAATGGATGTTTCAGGAAGATAACCCAGTGGTGGTGTATAGTCTGAAGTTGAGGAGAAGAGGCAATTTAAGAGACTGTTTTGTTTACATGGAAGGAAAAGTCTGAATTAAGATGTTAGATACCAGAATCACACAAAAAGATTTAAAGTATGAAATAATTCCAATTCTAAAAATAGGACAGTTGATATTTGTTAAGCATGCCCAAGTTAGGTGCTAAAGTATTTAATATGATCATGTAAATCTCAAAAAAAGATAAATAAAAATAGAAAAACCTTCTAAGGAAGGCTCTGAAAGATTTAGAAATTTGGATTCAGAAATTTGGCTGAAGTCATACAACTGTTAAATGACAGACTGGCCTTGGATGAGTCAGTGAGGCAATCCCAGAGTCAATACTGCCAGTAATTATACTTTACCTTCTCCACAGGAGGTCTTACTGACTCAGGGGTAGGATTTGGAGCCGGTGTAAGTGGAGAATAATGTTTATACTATTGGCAACAATATGTCGGTTTGGCTTCAAAGTGGAAAATGATGAATTATATATTAATGTGTTAGAGGTAATAACCATGACATTTAGTTTGATGTAGATAGTTGCCATTTGAAGATATGAGAAAAATTCAAAAGTGAATTTAGCTGCAACAATAAAAATATAACAGCTTAACAGTATGTAAAAAATTGGAACCAGACCCTTCACTGAAAAAGATATTCAACAATATTAGTTATCAGGGATATACTAATTGAAAATCCCAGTAAAGCAACATTCCACATCAACTAAAATGATTAAAATTAGAGATGGATAACACTAAATGGAAGAAAGACTGTGAAGCAACTAGAACTCCCATACTACAGATGGATGTGTAATTTGTGTAACACTTAGGAAAACAGATAATTTCTTATAATGTTAAACATGCATTTTCCCTATCACAAAAACAAGGAAAGAACAAGTGTTCTTCCACATGATTTGCCCAGGGATGTTCATAGCAACCCTTTCATAATGCCCAAAAGAGGAGCAATCAGAATCTTCATCAGTGGCTAATGTAGCCAAAACAGTCTGTGATATGGTAATGCAAACTAAGATCGCTCTGAAGGCAAAAGGATTGCTCTCCATATGCATACAATAGCACATAAATAAACCTTACAGGAACCACTGAGCAAGAGTGTGAATACAAGACTACAGTTTATAGCCAGGCATGGTCACACATGCCTTTAGTCCCAGAACTCAGAAGGTCTAGTCTACAGAATGAGTTTGGACAGCCAGGGCTACACAGAAACCCTGTTTCGAAATGCAAAACAAAAGAAAAGCATGCATTGTATGGTTCCATCTGCATGAGGTTCTACCACAGGCAACAATGATGGGTGGTTATAGAGGTTGGGAAGTGGTTGTCTTTAGGGACAGGAGACTGTAAGAGCCCTTTTATCACCTCTTGATATACAGTGGAAATCTCATAGCCATATCTGATCGTCTGTCACAAGACCCTTCTGATGCTCATACTGGTTATCAAACTAGAACATACAAATTTCAGATTTGTACTTGTGATAGGTTGAATGTAATTGGCCCCCATAAGCTCCTAGGGAGTGGCACTATTAGAAGGTGTGACTTTGTTGAGTAGATATGGCCTTATTGGAGGAAGTATGTCACTGTGGGGGTGGGCTTTAAGATTTCCTGTATTCAAGATATCACCCACTTCTGTAACAAGAGGGCTTGCTTGTTGGGGTTTCTGTCCTGCCCAGTTCCCAGAGCTGGCAAGTCCCAAAGAAAAAAATCACACAAAGGTCTCCATGAGTTATAAACTGATTGGTTCCTTAGCTCAGGCTTCTTGTTAACGCTTATAACTTATATTAACCCATTATTCTAGTATATGGTAGCCACATGGCTCAGTACCTTTTTCAGTGGGGCAGGTCACATCCTGCTTCTTCATTGTCTGGACAGAACTACAGAGACAGCTTCCTTCTTCCCAGAATTCTCCTGTTCTCATTGCCCCACCTCTACTTCCTGTCCTGTTGTCCTGCCTATACTTCCTGCCTGGCTTCTGGCCAATCAGTGTTTATTTAAAACATGATTGACAGGATACAGACAATTCTCCTATACCACACCTCCTGTTACCTTCTAATCAAGATAATATAGCCAGCACTATGTCTGCACACCACCATGCTCACCACCATGATGATAATGGACTGAATCTCTGAAACTAATTGTCACCTCAATTAAGTGTTTTCCTTTATAAGAGCTGCCATAGTCATGGTGTCTCTTCACAGCAATAGAAACCCTAAATAAGACATTGCTAATGTTGATCTGGAAATCCTTTATTCTCTATGTCTTCTAAGCCTCCTTTCCTTCCCTTCTTTTCTTCCTCCCTCTCTTCCTTCCTTCCTTCCTTCCTTCCTTCCAAACTAATTGAAGTTCTCTCTAATCAAAAGGTCCTCTCAATTAATTATATCCTCATTGTTTTCCTCTTAGAAAAACATTCTATGTTGTTTTGTATAATTCATATTGATAACTTATCTACAAACTGCTTTTCATTATTCTTAAAGTTTTCATGGCTTTTTGTTGCTATTGTGTTTTTATTGTTTTTGTTTGGGTTTCATGTGTATGGTGTTTGTATGTATATGTGTATACAAGTGGATGCCAGAAGTCAATATTGGGTGTACTCTTGTATTACTCTCCTCCACATTTAAAAAAAATAAAAAAAAAAGCAGGGTCTTATACTTAACCTAGAGGTCAGGCCACTCTTTGGGCTACAGTGGCTATCCAGTTGAGTGTCCAGCATCCTGCCTGTCTCCACCCCACTGCATGGGGATTGCAGGTCAATGGAATTATTATGTGGAAGTTGGGGATCCTTAGGCTTGCACAGGAAGTACTTGACTCACTGAACCATCTCTGTCCTGTTTTGTTTGTTTTGAGACAAGGTCTCACATAGCCCAGGTTGGCCTAAAGCCTTGAATTCTTTGTGCCTTCACCTCCTGGGTGCTTGGGATCAAACCAGGACTTCTTACATGGCAGGCAAGCATTCTACCAACTGAACTATCCCTAGCACTTCACGTCTACTTTTTCTAACAGATTGTGAAGTTCTGATGAGTATTTAGCAAAATACAAATGATTTTATAAATGCCTGTTGAACAATGTAATAGTCTACTATGGCCTTTATAGGACTTATTTATTCAGGGACGCCAAAGAGCATGCTGCCAGGTTAAGTAGTCTCAGGCACTTCTTTGTTCAGATTTTGAAAGGAGTGTTTACGCTTGGGGAGATAAACATGAATGAGGAAATACCAACTGCATCAAGGGAGAAATTGGTTTTCTCTAGAATCCTAAGCAGTTTCTGGGTATTTAATGGTAGTTCTACCTTCTACTTAACTTTATTCTGACTTTTACACCTCCCTTAATGTATCCTTTTTGGAAAGTCATGGTAAATGAGAGCATGTGAATTTAATCATGGTAGCTTTTATTTTCTGGTTCTTAAAATACTTGATAGTTATAATTTTCTGAATAGCCTGGAATATATAATAGCAAATAAATTTGCTTAAAAAACTGTGGTTCTTTTTTCCTTTGGAGTTATAGGTGTGATTAATGAAAGTTATTCATAGTTCTACATTCTTTAGAACTATTTCTTATTTATCCAGGTGGTCACGTGCAATAATAAATGGTGCAAAAATCATAGAGCGGTTGCCTCGGCAGACAATTTGGGTTCTGTTCAAACAATTAAACCGGCAGTCAGCAGATTCCGGCCTGGTAATTAAATTACCCAGAGGCTTTGTTTTCAGATTTCTGCCTCTTGATATGCTGTGTCTTTTCAGGCTGACTTTGTGCCTGAGGTTTATTGATTCATTTCCTGTCTTTCCCTTTCAATGGTAACATACTGGGATGCCAGCTGTGATAATTGAAAAGGGCTTTGTCTAAATCAAAATACCTTTAGACATTTAGTTCCCCCAGGGAATCAGAGACAGTTTCCATGGCTATTGCTTACTATCTTAATAGCCTAAAAGTAATGTTAGGAAGGTAGTCCCATTTACTTTCTGACTTTAAGTAAACTCGAAGGTGTTACTCACTTTCCATAACCACTTTGACTCTAATTTAACTTTTAGGTTTTGAAAAACTTACTAATTGAGGTCCCAAGGAATGATTACTTAAATTTATCTCCATCTCTCCATTTTAATTACTTCAACAGACTAGGGTCTCTTTGCCTTTCAACTAGTCCCTCTTGAGTTACAATGTTACTATTAAAATGATCCTTCAATCATTTTGAAGGAGACTGGTAAGTCTCCTCTTTGTCAGTTTTCTGCTTAGACTATTTCTGTACCTCCCATTGAATTCAGTATCAAATAAAAAATTAATGTGATATAATTGCCTATTCCTATCTTTCTTTCCAGTCCTATCCTGGGCACATGATCTGTTGAGTTTTATTGACTGGACTAAATCTGCTGTGCACATAGCTCAATGGATAAACGTTTTTCTTGTGCATTTGGTAAATGTCAGTGTGGAAAGACTGAAGGTGTGTGCAAATGTTGAGGTAAAATTAAACTATACTTAGAAAAATTTGGATGACTCCCTTTGAATATTTATTAGTTACGTGAAACACTGTTATCTTTGAAGATATCAGACCTAGTTGAATTATATGTAAATTTAGTCAGCATTTAGAGAAACTAGGAACTACACAAAACCCAGCATGGTTCTTGATTCAATTGTCATTGGCCTTCCCTCCTGTTTTTGTTTAAATTGGGTCACAAACTTAAAATGCCCAGTGAAAGGTCTCTGTGTTCTAGCCTGAGTCCCACCTTTAGCTGCTGATGTAAAACATCCTTGGGCAAGCTGCCTGACATCTGTGAACCTCTGTCTCCCTTAGCATGTCAACAAGCAAAAATTTGAGCTGTTTGAGTGCCCTAGTGCTCTGTGATTGGCACTGTGCTGGAGATTAAAAAACACAAAAGCAGGAGTGGCTTGACCCATCCATTACATTAGAGGAATTTATAGTCGATGGTGTAGGTCTAAAAAACTGTTGTCTGTAAATCCCAGGAAGTAAAGTTTCTAAAGATATATTTGATGAATGGACTAAATTTCACAGTAATGAAATGTTTTGAAACTTCACATGCTTGGAAACATAAGTCTAATAGACCATAATTGAATAGATGAGTTTCTAAAGAATAGTCTCCTTGTCCTACTGACTCCTGGTTTTATTTCAACTATCTCTTGATAATTCCTGGCAGCCTGCCTTGAGTTACGGCTAGAGTTGACCTTTGGTTGTGTGACAGGTGAGCTGGGCCGTGTCCAGTGTTTCTAGCTCAACCACAGTGAATGGAGAAAAGCATTGGCCCTGCACTTGGCTGCAGCACAGCCAGCCAGATCCTGGTCATGTGAAGATGACACTGATAGTCTGTTTGTAATTTCTTCTCTGGTTGGTTTTTTTTTTTTTTTGGGTGAATTTCTGTTAAGTGAGTTATTGTATTAAGGAATTAGAATCAGGTTGTATTAAGTCAGGGGAAGGGCTGTTGTGAAAAGGAGAATCCTATCTGCTGAGGGTAGATTTCCTATTTAGGGTGAAATGAAAAGCTGTGTCTACATGGGGTCCTTTGTTGTTGCCTTTTATGCAGGGTCTAAGAACAGTAGTTTTGTTTTGTTTAGTTTTTATTTATTTTTTGTATAAGAGTGTTTTGTCTGCATGTATGTCTGTGTACCATGTGTATGCCTGGTGCCAAGGAGGCCAGAAGAAGACATCAGATTTCCTAGGACCAGAGTTATACATGGGATGATATATAGGTGCAGGAAATTGAACCTGGGTCCTCACTGCTGAACTGTCTCATCTCTCTAGTCACTAAGAAGAGTAGTTTTATATGTTGATCAATCTTCTAATTGTTCTAAGGATAAATCTAGGTCATGACTACAAATGAAAATCAAGCATTCTTAGTTTAAATCCTATTCCATTTATGTTATAACTTTATTTATGTGGGCATTGTCCTCATGTGTTGAGTTCGTTTTCTGTCTAAAGTGGAGTTTAGCATTTCTTAGAAGTGTTTTCATTCTTCCTTTGTGCTTGTACCTTGCCACTGAAATTCCTTGTTACACACTCTTTCCTACCTCTGTTACACAGCCTCCTTGGGACTAGAGCTTGCTCTAAGATCTAATATGTGTTACTTCCTTTTGTCTGTCCAGGGGAGTATTATCTAAGGTATGAACTTAGACTAATTTGGCTTGATTCTACCTTCTGGGCTATTCCAACCAATATTACTGTTGTGATGCCTTGGCCTTTTCTAGTCCAAAACACATTTGGATATTGAACACTGGCAGTGCCATTCCTGATTTTTTTTTTGGTCTGTATTATTATTTAAGTTCCACGATTATTTTAAACTATGATTTTCCTCTTCAATTCAGTTGGTCTATTATAGATTATAAAATATTCTATTTCTAGCCCATCAACTTTCTTTCATGTGACTGACTGCAAATTAAGTAATCAATCTTCTCACATTTCTAGGATTTGATATACAAGGAAACTAGCCATTTCTTAGTCTGCCATCTTAAAACAAGGAAAGCAACAATTTCTTTTATCCCCATCTGCATTCAGCTATTTTTAAATAGATTTACTTTTTATTAAATGTTAGAATTTTTGTAAAGATATAAATACCCAGCTTTATTGTTAATAAACTAAACATTAAACAGTAAAAAAATTTTTCTCTTTGCATCTTGATCCCATTGTCAGTCATTTATTTGGCTGTTTATTTTTTAAAAAACTATATTATTAGATATCTTTGCTAAGCATTTGAGGAAGGGGAGTATTGACCAAAGGAGAATTTAAACATAACTGAAGAGTACTGTATCTCATGAGAGGTGCTATAAAGTCTGAGGAAAGTTCTTTTAGGAAGTCAGGAGGGGCAATTACTGAAATACAGAGAATATTTGCAGAGTGGATAGTTACAGACTTAGTAACAGTAGTGTTGTCTGTTGAAGATCACCAGGAATTTAAAAAATCTACCTGTTTCCTTTTAGTCCTCACTCTTGGTTTACCTTGGCTGCAGCAAACTAAAGCTTAGAAAGCACCGCGCGCACGCGCGCAAATGCATTCTCTAATGGAAAAAAAAACAGTTTTTGGCACTCTCTCCCCTGTGAGAACCTTTGTTGCTAAGGCTTTGCTCCCTTTAGACATTGATTTTCAAGTCTTTAACTGGAACCTTGAAATTTCCCTGAACTTCAGATTCTTTATTGCTGCCATGGTACTTAAAACAGATTACAAACTGAGCCCTTGTCTTCTCTTCCAAATACACTCTTCCTGCGCTTAAAATTTTCTCACCAATTTGACCATTTTTCTTACACAAAATTATCTTTAACTCATATTTATTTATTTATTATGTATATAATATTCTGTCTGTGTGTATGACTGCAGG